>FLSR01004888.1:2310081-2336762 GCA_900092035.1 Leuciscus waleckii | reverse complement strand
ACACATCAGTGTATTCACTCATCCATAAACATTATTAGATCCTTCAGCATGACGACAAGTTCCATAATTCCGCTTATGCGTCATCAACTGACGCCTTTGTTATTGTGAGAGTTAGCGACCCCTAGTGGCGATAAAAATCACATATTGTAGCTTTAATGTATATGATTTCAACACTACATGATATCCCTTTGTACAACTAGTATGTATCCTTGAAGATTTAGACATTTGATGAGGATTTTATCTCATTACTGACTAGGAGAAGCAATTGAGATATTGAAGAGATCTAATTTGTGACTGTTCTTTTATAAAATGGTCAGTTTTAGTTATATAGGACATTTAATTAAGAGACTAATCTATCACTTTCAGAAATAGAGTTCCTCTCTCCAGGACCAAAGCAGGACGATCAATGAACCTCTCAATCGTTTTGTCCTCATGAGACTGACAGAGAGTGAGAGTTTGAGTGGATTAGAGCAGTGAAGTGAAGTGAATCTCTGAAGTGAATGAAATTCAGAAAATTTCCTCCCAGACTAGTGCTGAGCAATAACTTACAAAAAATAGTGACGCTTCTAACATTGCTACCGATTAGTGAATCAATTCATTCGGAAAGTTCATTTCAAATAACCATTTGAATAAAAAGTTACACATTTTCAGTTCTTTAGTTTTAACATATTTCGTTTAATCACAAAATATTATACTAGGTTATGAATTGGGGTTTTTCAGTTTGAGTATTTACTGTAAATGATCTGTTCAAGATTAACTCTGTTATTTTTGTACCTGATAAATATTGCTCTGATCGCAGAATATATTTGGGGTTGGTCTGAAGTCTCTTCTGCTCACCAAGGCTGCATTTATTTGATGAAAAATACAGGAAAAACAATGAAATGTTATTACAATTCAAAATAATTTTATATTTTCTATGTGAATATATAGTAAAGTGTCTATATAGTAAATATATAGTGTATAGTAAAAAATATATAGTAAAAATTCCTGTGATTTCAGCATCAATACTCCAGTCTTTGATGAATAGAATGTTTAAAACAATGTTTATTTGAAATGGAACTTTGTGTAACACTCTTGGGGCCCTATCTTGCACCCAGCGCAATTGACTTTGTACAGCGACGCATGTATCATTCTATTTTGCACCCGATGCACAGCGGATTTTTCCCTCCACAGACGCACGTCGGTAAATTAGGGAATGAACTTGCGCTCCCGGGGGCAGTTCAGTGAAAAGAGGAGGCGTGTTCCGGCGCAAACCTATTTTGCAGGTTTAGAAAACAATTCCGCCACTGACCAGGAAAAACCTCGTCTAAAGTCAGTGGCGCGTTGCGCATGTTATTCATATACTATTTTAAGGGCGCATGCTTGGCCACAATCAACTTAGCGTGTGCACAACGCTCATACACTTTGCTTCTCTCATCTACACAGAAGCAGCAGTTTTCCTTTTTGCAAATCATAGGCTTCATTATTACAAGGAAAAATATTACCACACGAGGAAATCATTGTGGTGTCCATGAAGATGTGAAAAAATAGGCATAAATCTAGCAGTATTACTTAGCTCAAGCTTTTTAACAATAGTGTAAATCTATACCATTAGTTATATATTTTTCATCAGTTATATAATACAATGTATTGCGTCCTTAAACAGCCTTTATGAGTTTAGGTATTTTTAAGTAACACGTACTGTGACTTACTACTTTTATTTTTTTAAAGGGCTTCTTGACTGTAGTTAATCTAGTTAGTATCTTATCGTTTAGGAAGGCACAGTTCCACACTCACGTCAAGAAACAAAAAAGCAAGCAAAAAAGGCACTGTTCAGCATAATATTTTCTAGCCGTTTGCAACGAGTCATGTTCATTCATCACTGTCGTATTGTGAAATAGATTTAGTAATGCGAGGCAATGCATCATTGAGAGAGCTCAGATTGGATTGAGTTTAGTTCCCATTTGGTTTGTGGATCAGAGAGTTCTCCCACAATGAGTGCACCTCATTACATTTGGTGTAAGAAAATGTTTCGCTGTTTCAATGCAGAACAATATGAGCAAGTCCTTAAGCTGAACAGATATGTGCAACTGTTATTTGTCATTTTAAGAGGAAAGAGGATTTTTTGGGGACTATTTTCATCTTCCAGGTTTGAAATCAACGTGAGGATGTGATTCATTCCTGCACTATTGCTGCAGTGCCTCTTAATTATTCATGATACTATGTGACTTGTTCTCCTGCATGGTGCAAAAATCCAAAAAGTGTTGTTTGGTTTCCACCTTGATAGTGACAGGCTTTCAGTAAATGACGACACATTTGAAATGTTAGAGTGAAAAAGCCATCCTCACTGTGAGTGTGTTAACCTATCGAACCTGCTTGGATTGTGAAAGTGACCATGCGTGGAGTCCATTAGTGGTGTTATTTTTCACTCTACAAGCCAGAAGGACTGTCGCCCTGTGAACACTTAAAGTGCATGAAGTGGAAGTGACGTATATCCGAGTGAAACGCTTCTGGAACAAGAACAAATGTGGGCGGGGCTTGATGTTGTCTGTGGGGAATTGATTGGATGGTTGTGGTTTGCTATTGGCTGATCTCATGTGAGTGACAGGTTGCTCCGCCCATCTCATCAGATAAGAGAAGACATGCTGCGAGAGGAAGTTATTCTGATTCAAGATTATTAAAACAATAATAATGTGCACGGATAAATCGTTTAGTTTAGAATAAACACTGCAATATCCGTAAAAAAATAAGAGGTTCTCGGCTTTGTGTATTTGTGCGCACACAAAAGTGAGATTAGTTAATTCCTGCATTTCTGTGTTTATGTTGAGGTACTGTATAGAGATGGATGGTGAGAATGTTTGTACACAGGTCATAAAACTGACTTTTTGCCACACCTGCCAATGGCCGGTGACATAAGAAAATGTACCGGCCATAAATATTTATAGCATCCATGAAACATAGATTAATCCTTATTAATGTTCCTCAGTCAAGAGCAATGAGTGATTGTTCTTTGTCTTTTGTTGTTTGATTAACATTAAAAACACAGACAGCCTGTTTAGGCTGCCGTCACTTTAAGAGCGAATGCACTGATCCAATTTATGATACTGTACACACGTTTTATTCCTAAACTGTTTACATTCACTTAAGACTATGTTTACAAGGATACTTGCCAAGACAGACATTTTGACAGTCTTGTTTGAATATGTCTATTCAAGCTCAAGAAGACGTAAAAGAGTTCAATTCAGTAATCGCGCACTGTCTGAGACGCGGATGTCTGGACACACACAAGTAACGAATTATGTTTCCTTTTGTGTCTTCTTGTGCTTGAATATTTAAATTGGTACTGCTTTCGTGATGATGCAGCACTAGCCCGTCCACCGTCCCAAGCATCGTTCGCGTTTGTTCATGTTTTCACAATTCTGCATTGTTAGAATTCATAAAAATGTTACTGGCCAACTGGCGATTGACACCGTTTCATACACTCGCCAACCCCGATTTTTACTCGGATACTCGTTTGGCGAGTGTTAATTTTAGGCCCTGTTTGTACTTTATGAGTTTAGACTGTTCATTTAAAGCTGCAGTCCGTAACTTTTTTGGGTTAAAAATTATCCAAAATATTTTTTTAGCAAGTACATAACCAGCCAGTGTTCAGAACTCTCTGCTTGCCGTAGCTCGACTCACAACGGTAAGCTTGTAATAATGTTTTTAATTCCAGTGGTACTGGTGGATTTCAATGGGAAATTCGAGCATGTCTTTGTGTCATTACGTCACATCTGTCCACATAAAGTCACATCTGTCCACATAAAGTCACATCTGTCCACATAAAGTCACATCTGTCCACATAAAGTCACATCTGTCCACATAAAGTCACATCTGTCCACATAAAGTCACATCTGTCCACATAAAGTCACATCTGTCCACATAAAGTCACATCTGTCCACATAAAGTCACATCTGTCCACATAAAGTCACATCTGTCCACATAAAGTCACATCTGTCCACATAAAGTCACATCTGTCCACATAAAGTCACATCTGTCCACATAAAGTCACATCTGTCCACATAAAGTCACATCTGTCCACATAAAGTCACATCTGTCCACATAAAGTCACATCTGTCCACATAAAGTCACATCTGTCCACATAAAGTCACATCTGTCCACATAAAGTCACATCTGTCCACATAAAGTCACATCTGTCCACATAAAGTCACATCTGTCCACATAAAGTCACATCTGTCCACATAAAGTCACATCTGTCCACATAAAGTCACATCTGTCCACATAAAGTCACATCTGTCCACATAAAGTCACATCTGTCCACATAAAGTCACATCTGTCCACATAAAGTCACATCTGTCCACATAAAGTCACATCTGTCCACATAAAGTCACATCTGTCCACATAAAGTCACATCTGTCCACATAAAGTCACATCTGTCCACATAAAGTCACATCTGTCCACATAAAGTCACATCTGTCCACATAAAGTCACATCTGTCCACATAAAGTCACATCTGTCCACATAAAGTCACATCTGTCCACATAAAGTCACATCTGTCCACATAAAGTCACATCTGTCCACATAAAGTCACATCTGTCCACATAAAGTCACATCTGTCCACATAAAGTCACATCTGTCCACATAAAGTCACATCTGTCCACATAAAGTCACATCTGTCCACATAAAGTCACATCTGTCCACATAAAGTCACATCTGTCCACATAAAGTCACATCTGTCCACATAAAGTCACATCTGTCCACATAAAGTCACATCTGTCCACATAAAGTCACATCTGTCCACATAAAGTCACATCTGTCCACATAAAGTCACATCTGTCCACATAAAGTCACATCTGTCCACATAAAGTCACATCTGTCCACATAAAGTCACATCTGTCCACATAAAGTCACATCTGTCCACATAAAGTCACATCTGTCCACATAAAGTCACATCTGTCCACATAAAGTCACATCTGTCCACATAAAGTCACATCTGTCCACATAAAGTCACATCTGTCCACATAAAGTCACATCTGTCCACATAAAGTCACATCTGTCCACATAAAGTCACATCTGTCCACATAAAGTCACATCTGTCCACATAAAGTCACATCTGTCCACATAAAGTCACATCTGTCCACATAAAGTCACATCTGTCCACATAAAGTCACATCTGTCCACATAAAGTCACATCTGTCCACATAAAGTCACATCTGTCCACATAAAGTCACATCTGTCCACATAAAGTCACATCTGTCCACATAAAGTCACATCTGTCCACATAAAGTCACATCTGTCCACATAAAGTCACATCTGTCCACATAAAGTCACATCTGTCCACATAAAGTCACATCTGTCCACATAAAGTCACATCTGTCCACATAAAGTCACATCTGTCCACATAAAGTCACATCTGTCCACATAAAGTCACATCTGTCCACATAAAGTCACATCTGTCCACATAAAGTCACATCTGTCCACATAAAGTCACATCTGTCCACATAAAGTCACATCTGTCCACATAAAGTCACATCTGTCCACATAAAGTCACATCTGTCCACATAAAGTCACATCTGTCCACATAAAGTCACATCTGTCCACATAAAGTCACATCTGTCCACATAAAGTCACATCTGTCCACATAAAGTCACATCTGTCCACATAAAGTCACATCTGTCCACATAAAGTCACATCTGTCCACATAAAGTCACATCTGTCCACATAAAGTCACATCTGTCCACATAAAGTCACATCTCTTCAACACCAGCTCCTGTTCTCACTGGTTCCTCTGGCTTCTCTCATGGGAGTTTGGAGAAGTAATGGATTTGTACTTTTGGAGATTAAATCACAGTTCTATCCCAGCATGCTTTCCGTGTCTGATTAAGTTGAGCGATGTATTACTTGGATTTCCTTTGGCATTCTTCTAACTTAGATTTCAAATTAAAGTGCAATGCTAATGTAGTTCATCGTTTTAACAGAATTTGCTGAGGTTTCATACAGAAAATTATCATACAGTGATTTCCCTGAGACTGTTCTCCTCCAGCTCTTTGATTGTCTGATTAATTCTCTCTCTCTCTGTCTCTTTATCTCTCTCTCATCTCTTATGTCCTCATATCTCAATATGAAAACACATGAGCTCAGTTCATAATCAGTGTGCTGCTTTTCTGCACTTTGATTGTCTTGTGTGATCAACTGGGAAAATTGTACAATCCCATGGCGTTCACCACAAAAAACAATTTAGATTAAGTTCTATTTTAAACCACACAATAACAGCTGATAACGAAAAATGTGGTGTTTTGATGGTTTCTGCAGGAATGATGTGGTCGGAGTGTAAAGAGCTGTGGACGGAGGGGCCGAGGGAATACATCATGCAGCTCTGGAACGTTCTGGATTTCGGCATGCTCTCCATCTTCATCGCCGCGTTCACCGCACGGTTTTTCGCCTTCATGCAGGCCATGAAAGCCCAGGAGTATGTGAATGAGAATATCCACGCCGCAGACCTCTCGCTGGTCACACTGCCACCAGACATCAGATACTTCACATACGGTGAGGAGAGTCTGAGCGCTGCTGTCACTCCGAGAGAATGTCTTAAAGGTGCAGTGTGTCATTTCTAGCGGCATCTAGTGGCGAGGTTGCAAACTGTACCCGACAGAAGTTACGGTGGCCGACAGGAAGTGATGTCGTCGTCTGAGACAGCAGAGAGTAGCCAGTTAATCAATGAGGATTCTTTACAAAGATTAATTAAACATTTAGATTTACTTAATTATTCAGTAAAACAATGTATTGCGAATATTATTGTCACCTGTTCATCATTGTGTCAGTGTTTTATTCGCTGACTTTAGCTTTAGCTTCTTTGCACGAATAACAACATACTGACGAAACGCGTTTGTCCGTTCAGGGCCACCGTAGAAACATGTCAAGTAAGGGGACCTGCGGTGTGTGTAGGTAGAAATGCTCATTCTAAGCTAATAAAAACATAATGGTTCATTATGTAAGGTCTTTATACACCACTGAAAACATAGTTATGTATGTGATATTGCATTTCTGTCAACAGATCCTCCTAAATATTACACAATGCCCCTTTAAAACATTGAAATATACATTAGTTTTGGTAGTATTATGATTTAAAACATGATTAAATGCACTGAAGTTCTCTATATGCACGGATTTGCTGAGTAACTAAACTAAAACCATTAAAAAAAAATATCTTACTTTAATATTAACTGAAATAAAATAAAACTTGTTTTGTTTCAGCTATAGTTTGCCAGAGCAACATTTCTCATTTTAAATTTAGTTTAACAAAAAATAAAAATAAAAATTAATAACTATATAGATTTATTTTAAAAAACAAAAACACAACAAAAGTACTAAAACCTTAAAAAAAAAAAAAACATAAAATTTAATTCATAATATTTATAAAATCTGTAATAGTATCTCAATGAGACTAGAATAACACTAAAGAATTAAAACTAAATCATCTAAAAATAAAAATTTATAAAATCTACATAGACATTATATATTTATTTTATTAAAAAAATACATATTTTATATAAAAAAACAGAAACTAATAAAAAATGACAAAAACAACAAAATGACTGCAACTTTAACTAAAATTAATGTTAAAATAAAATAAAATAAAAATAAATTAAGACATTAACAAACTATATTGTATCAGATCAGTATATCCGTGATTCTAAATCAACACTGGACAATAATGGATCATCTTAAACATTTCTTCTTTATCATAAAAATGATAAATAAATCAAAATCAGCACAGGGGGCGGAGCTACAACAGCTCATTTTTAGTAGCTTCGATTACCTCACACACACATGCACTGAAAATTTCAAACACTTTTAGCCTTTTATGTTCAAACCGGAGTCAGAAAGATGGAGAGACTCAAGATAGAAGAAGTGACAACATGTAGAAGCAACAGGACATTTCTGAATGGTTAGTTGATGAATTTATGTAGCTGATGTGTAGTTATCTTCTAGTCATTGATTTGCATATTCTGTCTTGATAATCTATAAATCGTGNNNNTTTTATTTTATTCAAAGCATTATTTATTTTATAAAGGTATTTGTGAAGGTAAAAATGCACTTGAAAAAATCGATTTAAGGGGGCAAATATTGTCCCTTGCTGAAAAAGGTGTGACTGAAGAGTGGGGATGCAGAAGGATATTAAAGCCTCTTGGGGTACAACTCTAAAAAGTTTGAGAACCACTGGGACTGGGTTAAGGAATAGAACAAAATAAACATCAAAGCACAATACACATAGGCTACCAAGGGCAGAAAGTAGGCCTAATACTCCCATGGTTACCAGACTATTGAAACCGGCTGAATATGACAGCCCCACCTTAGATATTTTTCACCAGCCGCCACTGCTGATTAATTATCTAACATTTAAACGAAGCACTGTTCCTCTGTCTGTTTCAGCGAGAGATAAGTGGCTCCCGTCGGACCCTCAGCTGATCTCCGAGGGTCTGTACGCCATCGCTGTGGTCCTCAGCTTCTCTCGCATCGCTTACATTCTCCCGGCCAACGAGAGCTTCGGGCCGCTCCAGATCTCCCTGGGCCGAACCGTCAAGGACATCTTCAAGTTCATGGTCATCTTCATCATGGTCTTCGTGGCGTTCATGATCGGCATGTTCATCCTCTACTCATACTATCTGGGGGCAAAGGTCAATCCCGCCTTCACCACGTGAGTGACATTAGAGTATTTACAAGAGAATACTATTTCAGTCTTTCTACTTCAATATTTCAAGTTTACTTGCCATTTGTAAAATTAACTAGCAATTTTTAAGTGAAAATTGTTTCAAAGTAAATCCAAGACCAGTTTTTGTCAGTGTCCACGTTCTGCAAAATATATTGTTTGAGGAAACATTACTTCACAAAAATATGTACATTAGGATGTGCATAACTACATATTTTCAAAACGCACTAGTTGAGATAACCAGGTATAAATAGTTTAATAGGTAATTTCTATCAGATCACATGTTCTTGTACTAGTCGACCATCCTGACACACCTAACACATATTTCTAAGTACTACCAAATAAAAATCATTTTAATATCTTAAAATAATTGTATAATATTTTTAAAAAGGTTTTATTTTTTTAAGTTGAATTTTCTTTACTTATTCTAATTTTTTTTAAATCAAAATCAAAGGAATTGATGAGGAATGAAAATAAAAAAACAATTTTTAATCAGATTTTGTATTTATTTTGTAATGATTTTTAACATTTCTAACATTATTCTCTCAACAGACATTTACATTGATAGTCTGGCGTTACATTTATTTGCTTTTGGTGTACTGTGGAGTGGGTAAAACTGTTTTTAATGGCAGGCTAACGTGCACCGTTGACTCGAGCTAGCCTAGCACCAGCGAACTATCCAAAAGTAAGGACTGGATGAATTTTTTTGAAAACTGTCTCCACTGATGAATAACAACCAGGCTCATTTGAAAATGAGGCCCGATGTCGAAAATCCTGAACCATCCCTTTAAATGTTTTAATCATACAATATTTTTTTTAAATAATTTTTTATAGATTTAAAAAAAAAAAAAGATTATAAATAGCTTAATTCAAGTAAATTCCTTTTTTTCTCAGTGAATTTTCCATTTTTGACTTAGAGTATGTTACTCATCCTCCCACAGTGAGTGTGACCGTACATCAGTGTAGGATGGTGGTCTGCTGGAACATGTGGTCTCTCAGGCGGAGATACAGTGAAGTGTCAGTCCTGTGAAACGAGCTCTTGGTTTTCCCGCATCACAAGTGCTGGAGCTCATTTCACAGCAGAGTGACTCCGACAGGACGAGGTTTGTTTCTCAGCGAGCGAGAAGTGATGAAACAAGTCTGACAAGTCAGCTAATGTATGTACTCAAACAATAGAGCGCATCATTCTGAGCGGAGGATGTTCATTTACACCGAAATACCTTTACATTGCTGTCATTCTCCTCCAGACATGTACTATCCCAGAGGATTTTACTCCGTTGTCCGTTTTACTCTCTAGTACGTACTTACGGTAATTGGGTTTTTTTTTTTCCTAGGCAAAATTAGTGAACCAAACATTTTTTTACTCACACCAGCCACTAAGCCAGTTCATATTTAAAGTCAACATGAAACAGTGTTGTAATGGTTAGCTAAAACAAAAAATATATTTTTTCAATATTTTCAGTCATTTCAATTTCAATGACAAATTTCAAGTTTTTTTTATATACTAATTTTCTTTTTTATTTGCCAAGGCAACATTTCTCTCTTTTTTTTTTTAAGTTCAAGTACTAAAGTTACTAAAACTGAAATAAAATTCATTAAAGCTGTAAAGAAAAAATTATATAAAATTGACCAAAACATACAAAAATGACTTAAACTTGAAAATATAAAAATAAAAGCTAATTCAAAATATTAATAAATACTATAATAGTATATAAATAACACTGGCATTAAATCAAAATCTGTGCACATTATTCCAAAATGACACTGGTACTAAAATAATTAAAACTAAATCATCTAAAAATAAAATTTAATAAAATCTACATAGACATTTTAATAATCAAAAACTAATAAAAATGGAAAAACTTTAACTAAAATTAAAGTGAATTTAAAAAATAAGAAACAAAATATTAAAACTATAATTGTATGATCTCATTGAAACTAAAAGAACACTGATGCTAAAACAAAAAAATAAACATTAAAAAACTATTTTTCAAAAACATTTTCCCTCATTTCAATTTCAGTTACAATTTTTTTATATACTTTTTTTATATACTTTGTGACTGCCAAGGCAACATTTATAATTTTTCAAGTTCAAGTTCTAAAGTTACTAAAAACTGAAATAAAATTCATTAAAGCTGTAAAGAAAAAATTATATAAAATTGACAAAAACATACAAAAATGACTTAAACTTGAAAAAATAAAAGCTAATTCAAAATATGAATAAATACTATAATATAATAAATAACACTGGCATTAAATCAAAATCTGTGCACATTATTCCAAACACACAAAAAAAGCTTGTTTTAGAAATATTTAATATATTGCTCTGCCTCTGAAATGATTTTAACTTTTCTACTGACGTTACAATGTGCTTTAATGTTTCACACAATCCAACTAATTCCTGAGGATAAAATACACTCTTAAAAGTAAAGCTTATTTATTTGCTATGTGTGATTCCATGAAGAATCTTTAACTTATAATGCACAAAATGTAATTTTTTGTGGATCTCAGATTATTAACTGGTGAACCAAAAATGGTTTCGCTTTTCTGGCACTTTTGTATTTTTGTGTTTGCATCTTTTTCTTGTTAAATATCAGTTTCGCATCACATTACTGATGTACAACGTGTTAGTGAAGCCTCATGTTGACTATAAACACTCTCTTCCCTCTCGTCTGTGTTCACAGGGTTGAGGAGAGTTTTAAAACGCTCTTTTGGTCCATATTCGGGCTGTCTGAAGTGTCCTCTGTGGTTCTGAAATATGATCATAAATTTATCGAGAACATCGGCTACGTGCTTTATGGGATCTACAACGTGACCATGGTGGTGGTTCTGCTCAACATGCTTATTGCCATGATAAACAGCTCGTACCAGGAGATCGAGGGGAGTTACTTTCCCACGCACTATTTTCACTTGAATTAAGAGTTCAGATTAAAATCACCAACGCCGAAACTTAAGAGCAAGTTCATCATAATCAAGATTTAAAGTCTCCCTGTGGTGAAAATCCAGCTTTTAATGTTGTTTGTGTGTCTATGTGGTGTTTTTAATATGTTTTAATACAAAGCATGTGTAAATTCATAAGTCGACAGCATTGCTGAGTATTTTCTCCTTAAAACTGCAGTGAACCAAAGACAGTCTCAAACAAACGCTTTGAAATCGCTGGTGTTTCTGACGTCACAAACTACCTTGTAACCAATCAGATAAAGAGAGAGAGAGAGAGAGAGAGAGAGAGAGCATTTGTTTGGGTCCCCAATTTACTAAGTCCGTCCCTGAATAAAGTGTTTGTGCTAATGTTTCAGAACATTATTAAAAGACCAGATAACTTTGAAATAATGTTTTGTTAACGTTACTGGAAGAACGTTAGTTCATAACTTTGAGAGAACCTTTCCAGAATATTCTGATAATGTTCCCCGTTTCCTGGGAATGACATAAAGAACCAGTTTTGGTTCCCTAAAGAACCCTTCAGTGATCAGTTCTTAAAAGAACCATTTTTTTCTTAGTGGGAAGAACATTTGAGTAATATAAAGAACCTTTTCCCACTATGAAGAACCTTTCATTTCATGTTTCTTCATGGAACCACAGATGCCAGTAAATAACCCTTAATTGTAAGAGTGTATTTGAGTTATAGATCGTTCTAGGCTTCTTTGCCCAAAAGCACGTCTGGAGTCAGATCCGGCTTGTCCTCTGTGTTCCTCTAATCCTCTGGGAGAAAGACCCAGAGCTGCTGTAATCTCAGAAGGATACGAGACGGGTTTCATCTCTCGCTGAGCGATCACACGTGTGCCCGTACTTCAGATCTCCAGAGGAGAGGCGTGGAGACAAATATGGCACAAACCCATTACAGCCAAAACAACAAAACACTGCAGATCAAACATCTAGTCCACCGCACAACATCACTCCTCAGATGCTGCAGTTATCCTGATCTCCCATCCTCACTCACCTAACTCAGATTTCTCAGGACTTCAAAGTTTTACATGAAAATTATTTTAATCAAATCTTTTTTTTTTTTTACTTAAATTTTTTATCATAATTAATTATTTTTATATTTAATTATCATTTTTAAATATAATTTAATTATTTTTCAATTTATTTTCAAAATAATTTTTTACCGATTTTTTTTTTTAAGTTGAATTTTAAAAAAGTAGACATTTTTTTAAAGAATTTGTCATTTTTTTAAAAAAATTTAAAAGATTAAAGACATGTTAATTCAAGTAAAATCCCTTTTTTTACAGTGCATTTGCTTTTTTTTTTTTTTTTCTTTTTTTTTATTTTACCCCATTAAATGTGATTAAATGTTGTTTTTTAAAAAAGTAGAATTTTTTTTAAAGAATTTGTCATTTTTTAAAAAAAAATTAAAAGATTAAAGACATGTTAATTCAAGTAAAATCCCTTTTTTTACAGTGCATTTGCTTTTTTTTTTTTTTTTCTTTTTTTTTATTTTACCCCATTAAATGTGATTAGCATGTTATTCATCTTACCGCAGTAAATGTGACTAAATGTGTGTGCAAAATGGTCATAAATACCAAATTCAGCTGGGACAAACCCACGGGCCGAGAGCTTCCTCGTGTTCTGAGAGTCTCTGCTCTCGGCCTGATGCTGTGAGGGTTTCTGATCGTTTAATACTGTGTGTTTCTCGCAGGACGATGCAGATGTGGAGTGGAAGTTCGCCCGCTCTAAACTCTGGCTCTCGTATTTTGATAATGGCAAGACTCTCCCTCCTCCGTTCAGCATCGTCCCGAGCCCGAAGTCCTTCTATCTGTGTGTGAAGAGACTCATGAACCTGCTCCGCTGCCGCAGACGCATGAAGAAAGATGTGGAGCTGGGCATGGACAACTCCAAATCCAGGGTGAGTGTGTGTGTGTGTGTGTGTGTGTGTGTGTGTGTAATTAATATCTCGGGAAAAATATAAATTTTATCCCGGACGAGCCCCCATTTAATGTTACGAACTTTAAAAGGTCTAAGGAATGTACCGTAACATTTATATATTAATGTGCTGCTGGATGTGAAGTGAGGTGGAAAAACATGACAGACAATCTTTGAAAGCGAAAAAATTACTGGATTTTTATTCACAAAAAAGCCGAAGCCACTAGATCCAGTAAAATAACAATAATAATAATGTGCGCTATGTACAATGTGATAATGTAAACAAACAAACAATAAATGGGAAAAGAACAAAAGCGGCGCCAAAGAAAAGAACAAAACATAACAAAACAATCCTTACCTAATCTAACCAAAGAAAAAGGTAGAAAATAAACCAAAATCTTCGGTGCATCCGGCACCCTAACTGAACTACCTAAAAAAACTGAAAATACATTAAGTGGCGCTCACTTCTTACCTAGTGTGTCTAAACAATCATCTGCTACGGGTGCAGTGTATATCGCGATATACTGACCTGCGTTCTCTTCCCACTATATCAGCTGTTGCCCGATATCTCAGAGCAAATGAAAAGGTAGACAACACAATACAAAGAACAGAGCACATAGCACACAACTCAATTCGCGGGCAGAAACATACACAAGAATTCGATTCACTACAGAAAACTCATGGCGCTACAAAGAGCTCAGTCCGCTACGGAATACTCATTCCACTACAAAGAGCTCAGTCCGCTACAGAATACTCATTCCACTACAAAGAGCTCAGTCCACTACAAAGAGTTCAGTTCGCGATCGAGAGAGAAAGCATGAATGAACACGCCATCCTTAAAAACCAGCTGGGCGGCCTCCGATTGGCTCTCAGCACCGCCTTAATGATGACTGACGTCCGACTCGGCCAATCACAGCAACCTGCGAGCAGAGATAGTGAGCTAAAGACAGAGAAAAGATAATGAGCACAACAACCAACACGTGCAAAGTACACTAACGTGCACGGATCAGTAAAGCAAAACACAAAACACGCGGGGAGCGTAACAAAGGGTTTTGCCCATTGTGTGTGTGTTTTTTGATTTGTGTAGAGTTCTGAGAATATGAGGCATGCTTTCAGAAAATGTGTTTAAACAATCGAGAAAAACTGTAATATTGTCTACTTGAGTGGAGGCCCTCCTGTCACGACCAACACTCTTTATTCCAATACACTTTCATATTAGAATAAGGTTTGTGTGTGCTCTTTTACTGTCATATGATGGTCACACATCTTACTGTAAGTAAATATGAAATAAATGTTTAGAGGAGAGAGTAAAAAAGAAAGAAAAAAAGTAAAACAGAAAAAAAAATGTTTTGTTTGTTTTGTTTTGTTTTGTTTTGTTGTGTGTGTGTGTGTTTGTGTGTGTGTGTGTGTGTGTGTGTGTGTGTGTGTGTCTCTGCCAGTGAAGTCCATTCTGAAACGCGTCCGCAAATGAACAATAACTGAGCGAATACTCAGTCAAACAGGCATTCAGACACACAGGCATGAAGCTTGAATTCTCTTCTTTTAAATGAAGTAATTTATATAAAAAACTAATATTCTCATCTTGTGAAATCTGTATTAAAAGAGAGTGATTCCAGTCGAGCTCATCTCATCTCATTACGTTATAATCGGCCCCGCCCGCGGAGAGCGCGCGCTATTCAAACGCAAATGACTGAGACGATCCCATACAAACTGTGAACGCCCACATATCAGCTCGAGAAAACACATCAAGTTTATTCAGATCATTGTACTTGTTTACACTGTCTCGCAGCGCTGTGAGGAATAATAATAATGGAAAATGTACCTCAGAAGTGCTGGTATTTCGAGGAGCAACGGATGGAATACTGTAGTAAGTAAATCACGTTTCTGTGTGAATGAATGAACGGCAGTGTTACGTTCGCATAATTTGCTTGGCATCTAGAGGTTATGGAACGTAACATAGACAAAATAAAAATAGAAATAATTGAATAGAAAGTTGTTTAAAGTAATATACTTGCACTCTATTGAGGAGATGTAATGTGATAAATTAAGAAACAGGCAGAAACCGAACTGGATTTGTACTTGCTTTTAGTAAATAATATAGTTTGATATAACAAAACACCCAATAACACAAATAGTGAATCAAATATACATCCAAACAATCTATTTACAAATTATATACAACATAAACGATAAATGATTACAAAGCGAGGGACAAGAGCAGTGCTAAAGAAAAGAAGTAAATAAAACAAAACACGTTAACTAAACCCCAGGACAAACACTAAACTCAAGTAAAGAAACAGAGGAAAATAATCTTCAGCGTAAAACCCCTAACTGCCCTACCTAATAAACATAAATACATAAGTTGGCACCCGCTCATAAACTAGTGTGTTAAATAGTTTTTACTCTGCGTGTTGTGAAATGTAAATCACGTGATGTACTAACCTGGTCCCATCGCTATGCATCGATGAAAGACTTAACAAGCTCAGAAAAAATCAAAAGTCGGATCACAGCATAAACGCAACAAAACAGCGTTATGAAGAGCTCAACAGAGTAAACTTTAACACACCAAAACTAAACAATAACAAGCAAGAACAAATAACCACAAGAGAGCAAAACAAAGGAGAGACGAAGCCGCCCTCCCGCACTGGCATCATTTCCGGATCTTTATACGCACACCCCAGTCTCTGATTGGTTCTCGGGCTGTCAGGTGAACTCGATGAGTGACAGGAACATCCTCCAATCACTGGTCCTGTGAGAAAGAATAGCGGAAAGAGAGAGAGAAAACAAAACAACCCTCCCAAACCACACAGGACATAACATCCAGCAACGAAACCCAGTAAACTAATCAAGGATCTTGCCAGGACGTCGCCAGTTTTACTTTACAAAAGTTGGTGTTTTGAGGTGTAAACGACATGCCAGATAGTTTTTAACCGCAGATGAGATAAGCAACCTTCACAGTCTGTGCAGTGATCATCACTCCATCAAAGGTAATTTCAACATTTGTTTGAATACAATGGGTGTATTATTATGTAATCGCGTCTTTAAGTTACCCTGTAGTTTCGTCAATCAACACCACCAGCTGGTTCGGCGAGTCAGCTGTTTGTGTCTAGGCTCTGAACTGTACGTTCACACCGCCGCCGGCGAGAGCGGCAAAATTCATTGAAAATTATTACTGCTCGATTATCATAAAAAACCTTGTCTGCTTTACACAATTTAGCTACCTTGGAGTTAATCCTAGTCCATAGTTATGCAGCTAGCTCGCTAACAGACTTGATAGCTATATATAATATAGCCTACATGTTTTGCCCTTTTGGAAATGACAACAGCTTGAGTTGACAGTATCTGGCCCCCAGGCGTGTCCACAAAATCAAATCTGGCCCCCTTTAGGAAAACGTGTGGACACCTCTGTTTAAGTGAGAGTTGTGGTTTATAGAGAAGTGGACAATGTATTACATGTCAATTGGATCATTGGATTTAGCCAATCAAACTTTCATATACAGTATATTGTCATCAACCCATCTGTCTTGCTTATAAACTTTTACATTAATATTTAATTTCTTCCACTGCAGGGTAGAAGATTCCAGCCCAGGAAGTTGACTAGTTCAGGTCCAGTTTTAGGAGAAAAATACAGTTCTGGGAGAAAACCAACACTCGGGAACCAAATTCTACAGTTTGAATTCCTGCTGTTTTTAAATAATTTATTTTGTCTTTTATACATTTCTAATTTTAACCAAACATTTTAATAAAGCATGAACAGGATTGATTTGTATATTCAGAAAAGTGTTTTTGTATACAGAACAAAACAAAATATTCACAGGAAAATATTTAGCTATTGAAAAAAAAATCGTTTTTATGCTATGCTACTTTTATTCTGTGCATTTTGAAATTTAAAAGTTGTCAATAAATGGCATTTTTTGTGACAAAAACAGTGTCTTCATTTTACAGTGCACAAAATTAATACAGTAATCCCCATTACAGTAAATAATAAAACAATAAATAAAATATTTGTGGTGATGAAACAGTACTGTGATTATTAATGTAAATATGTTTACAGTATTTTTAAAGTTACTGCAATTAAATGTACAGTAAGCATACTGTGAAATGAACTACAGCAAATTACTTGCTAATTGCTGCCAGCAAGTTACTGTAAATTTCACAGTATTCTGTTTACAGTGCAGCAACAAGTATTTCATGATCACAGCAGAGAGAGACGAGATGAAGAGTTACAAGAACAGAGCTGAAGAGTTTGATCAAACTAAATACTACACACGTGGTTTCTCCACTGCATGGATCTTCATGTGTATCTTAGGAACTTTTAAAAGAGAAACTCTTCCCACACTGATCACACGTGTACGGCTTCTCTCCAGTGTGGATCCTCTCATGTCTTTTCAGATTTGATGACTGACTGAATCTCTTGTCACAGTGTGAACACTTGTAAGGTTTCTCTCCAGTGTGGATCCTCTCATGTCTTTTCAGATTTGATGACTGACTGAATCTCTTGTCACAGTGTGAACACTTGTAAGGTTTCTCTCTACTGTGGATCCTCTCATGTCTTTTCAGATGTGATGAATGACTGAATCTCTTGTCACAGTGTGAACACTTGTAAGGTTTCTCTCTACTGTGGATCCTCTCATGTCTTTTCAGATTTGATGAGATTAACATGTGCCCCTTGAGACTAGTTTTTTGCGTGAAACTCATCCCACATTGATCACATGTGAACGGCTTCTCTCCGGTGTGGATTAACATGTGCCCCTTGAGACTAGTTTTTTGCGTGAAACTCATCCCACATTGATCACATGTGAACGGCTTCTCTCCGGTGTGGATCTTCATGTGTTCTTTAAGGTGTGACGATTGTGCGAAACTCTTCCCACATTGATCACATGTGTACGGCTTCTCTCCAGTGTGAACTCTCATGTGAATCTCAATATATTGTTTGCTTGTGAAACTCTTTCCACACTGAGTGCAGGTGAAAGATTTCTTGGCCCTTCTTTTCTTTAAAAATGTCTGTTTAGTCTTTGAGCGACTCAAAGGTTTTTCTCCAGGTTTGACATGATGTTCCTCCTCCACTTCACTCAGTTCTCCACTCTCCTCCTTCATTTCCAACAGATCTGAAATGAAAGAAAAAGTTTGATTGCATTTTCACCAAATCAAAAAATTAAAAGAGAGAAATTTTATGTGAAAGGTCATAAATATGATCCCTGATGTAATCCTTTTACATTTTGTATTTTTGCCTTTGTATAAATTAATTATACGTTCCTGAAACTTTTCATGAATGAGGGAAATTGATATTCCAATTATTATGTGTGCAGTGTTAAATAAAGCAACATAACATCAGTGTTTCTCTGCTCATACTGACACACAGCCTTCAACTCAATGGTGACCCACAAAACTCAACAGAAACCCTTTCAATCCCAACAGAACATTAAAAATCACTAACAGATCTCAACTACATCATTATGTGCAAAAATACATAAAATAACAATTCATTTCAACATTTACAACCAAAATTGCCAAAGGTTGCTGTAAATTTTATAGTATTTTTTTTTTGGTTCCACTTTATTTCGATAATCCACTTTAGACCTTCTACTAACTATAAGTAACTTTTCAACTACATGTCAACTAACTGTCATTTGAGTATTAGTAGACTGTCAGTAGACTCTTAGGTTATGGTTAGGGTTCGGTTAGGAGAACTTGTAACTTGTAGTACGCTTTACTTGTAGTTGCCAAGTTACTTAAAGTGAGTCGAATGTCTGTTGGTGGACCAACAAAATCATTGATATTAATCAGACAGTCTACTAATACTCTAATGAGAGTTAGTTGACATGTAGTTGAAAAATGTACTTCTTTCATGCTCCACAGTGCTCACATCTCCTCATTTTGGGTAAAAACCGAATAAATATTACTCCTCTCTAAAGAAATTTAACATAAACATGTAAGAAAATATCAATATTTCTAACTAAAAACCATGAGAGACATTGTTTAGTCAAGCGCTTTCATGACGACCATACAGCCGTTTTATTCTCAATGGATGCAGATATAGTCTCATAATTCATATTAAAGGTAAATGTGATGAAGTGCTTGAATGTTTCTAACATGAATGTTCTTCAGTATCATGAATGAATGAAGAATAAACACCAACCTCTTTGTTCTTCAGGATCTTCAGTGTGTTTCATTCTGCAGGGTTCTGGATCACTCATGTTCTCACTGTCCTCTTTAATAAACTCAGTCTTTGCAGATTTCAGCTCTTCCTGATGCTCGTCTTCACTTGTAGCTGATGCGAATTTACAGCATTTATTGGAGAATTGCTGTGGGAGGAGCTTCACTGATGATGTGACTGCTGAGAGGAGCTGATCTGACACGATGAATTACAGTGGGAGGAGCTGATCTGCCAAAATTAAAAAATATAAGTTACAGAGTTTGTTTTTATAATAAATGACACTTCTAAGCATTTATGTCTTTCTATCTATTCATCGTAACAGTGTTGTGCAAGTTGCTTACATTATAGATTACTGTTATTTAAAAGTTATTCTTTACCTTACAATATTACTGTCTCAGAATTGTAATGCGTTACATTACTCCTGTATTACGTTTGAGTTACTTTCACCAAAATAACTACAGAAGTATACAGAGTTATCCTTCCCGTCCGATCCAATGCTACCACTTCTTTAAATTACTGTTAGCATTATTTGAATTTAACATTATAAAATACGTGGAACTACACCACACAACTAGTTGAGGATAAATTCTTTAAAATTGGGCAATTCCAGAGTTATGGACGTGACATTTGAGGTAAAAACTTGAAATATAAATTCTCAGAAAATGAATTTAATAGCCTACCAATATATAGAAACGTCTGTTTATATATCCATATACTCCATTAATAAAGGAGTCCAGACATTCGAAAAATATTAGTCTACACATGCGTTTTATATTTAATATGAGGGAAATAGACATGCATGCATGCAAGACACGAAAAATATTTAACTTTTAGGTGGCAAAATATTGACTATTTTTAGTTTTACTAACACTTTGCAAACCAAAAGATATATACCCACCGGATGAATAAAGATCGGCATCAAAAATAATACTACCCACCGGATGAAGAAGGATTGGCTCTCCACAGAACATAAAATATTCATTTTATTTAATTTTTCGTGTTCGCGATTATGAGGAGAAAACAATGTTACGGATGAGACAGTTCTCCGTTACGGACGTGAGCATACGTTTTTTGAACAATAAAAATTTGGGCAAAAAGTGTGTTGTAATGCAAGTGTTACTGAACATGTACCAAGTAAAATATTACTGAAAAATGATTAGTAATGCCTCACACTACTGTGTTACAGCAAAAAGTAATACGTTACTGTAATGCCTTACTTTTGTAATGCGTTACTCCCAACACTGATCGTAAAGTAACTGATGCTAATTCCTAAATTATATTTATTGCTAATCCTAACACTATGGATTAAAAATGAATTTAGGGAAAGCATTCCAGATATTATCTTCTTCTTGAATTAATTTAGTTAGCCATTTAATTTTAAATGTGTTATTTACTGTTTCAAAACAAAGAACCTCCAGACCTCCCTTTTGTCTTGTGTTACATAATACCTCTTTTTTAAGATAATGACACTTATTTCTCCAGATGAAATTGAAAAGAATTTGATCTAGTTTTTTTAAAAACTGTAGTAGGCATTCCCAAAGCCAGAGACACATAAACAGCTTGTGATATTCCTTCAGCTTTGGACAGTAAAACTCTGCCATTTAAAGAAATATCCCTCATTAGCCACATGCTAATTTTTTTTGTTATTTGCTCAACTATTGGGTCAAAGTTTAAGTTGTTAGGATTCTGCTTGTTAACAGCAGGTGTTCATCACTAATGCTCAATCATCACTTAATTAATCACTTTATCATCTCATTAACTTTAACTCTGATTCAGAGTAAAGATGGGGTTCATACTCTGATTTATAATAATCCTTTACGATTGTTGCTTGCCAGACTGTACAAACCTGATCCTCGCTGTAAGTCATGTCATACTGAAAGATTTAAGTTGTCTTTATTGTCAAATCAAGGCAAGACGCGTTAAAAATGGACGTATGCAAGAAAACTCATCTGGCGTTTTATATCATCAATCAATGACACATACGTTCACAGTGATCTGCATTACACGCAGGATTGAAATGGTGGCTCCAAAGAAATCTCTTTTGGTCATGGCTTTTCTTGAAAAAACAAAGACAATTTGATGGTTGTCGTAGCAAAAGTCACTACAGGACTGAGAGTCAAATCTTCTGACACTGACAGAATTTCATCTGAGGTAAAATTTTATCGCAACAGTCATTAATCGGCTGTCTGTGAACGTGTAAAACTAACAATCAAAGACTTCAGATTTTAGCCTAGGATCAGAGGAATCTTTTAGGATTTGCAAAATTTGTCCCAGGCGGCCAAATTGTGGCCAAAATCGCACAGTGTGCACCCAGCTTAACTTTAACTTTAGAGTGGGACCATATGTACAGAGTTAAATGAAATCTGGGGATTTTACTGTGTGTGTTCTCATGTTGGATTTCTCTCTTTAGTTTGGTAAAATAAAGTTTAAGATGCTAGGTTTGCTATGCCTCACCTCTTCTTCTCCTCATTCTGGATAGTATTATGATGCATATCAACTAACATTCATCCTTTTCAGCTCAAGCTGATACACCAACACCAGGCACAGACTCTCAGAATCATTGGAATAAAAACACACTGGGGTACATAATCGATAACGATACCCATCCCTACTCTCACGCAATATATCCTACTAGCTGAAACTCCTTCTTTATGTGTACAGCTGTGACGCAATGACGCAAAGACATGCTCGAATTTCCCGCGGAAATCCACCAGTACCACTGGAATTAAAATCATTATTACAAGCTTACCGTTTTGAATCGAGCTAACGCAAGCAGAGTTTTGAACACTGGCTGGTTATGTACTTGCTCAAACACTTATTTTTTATAATTTTTAACCCAAAAAAGTTACGGACAGTAGCTTTAATATGTAATTTCTTTTACTGCAGGTTAGAAGACTCCAGCCTAGGAAGTTGACTAGTTCAGGTCCAGTTTTAGAAGAAAAATACAGTTCGGGAGAAAAACAACGCTCGGGAACCCAATTCTAGTTTGATATCCTGCTTTTTAAAAATAATTTTAGTCTTTTATACATTTCTAATTTTAACCGAACATTTTAATACAGCTTGAACATGATTGATTTGTATGTTCAGAAAAGTGGTGTTGTATACAAAACAAAATATTCACAGAAAAATGTTTACCTATTAAAAATAAATACAAAATTATGCTATACTGTTTTTAAACAGCAACGCACAACGTCATCAGAGCCAACGTCACGTGAACCATTTAAACCTCCGGTCAGTTCCCATTTCCGCTTCATCCCCTTCAAAACAAGAGTCTCTCAAACTTGGACTATTGAACACAAGATCCCTTAACAATAAAAGCACCATTCTCAACGAATTCATCCTGGACTCACAATTAGATTTAATCTGTTTAACTGAAACCTGGCAAATACCCCATGACTATTTCTCCCTCAACCAAGCCACCCCCACTGGATTCTCATACATGGACCAACCTCGTCCTGAATGCAGGGGTGGTGGTATTGCTGCCATCTACAGACAAACTCTCAAGCTTCGCCCTCTCCCCATCCCATCTGTTCCCTCTTTTGAACACCTCTCCTTTAAACTCTTAGGCCCCACTCCTCTATTTCAACAATTTATCGCCCTCCCAAACCCAATCCTTCCTTTCTGTCAGATTTCTCAGAATTTATAACTCAACTCTGCACAACTTCATCAACCATATTACTCGTAGGTGACTTCAATATCCACATCGATTCTTCCACCTCCAAACCCACCACGGATTTCTTGGACATTATACACAGTTTTAATTTCATACAACATGTCAATTTCCCTACCCACACCCGTGGACACATTTTGGATTTGGTCTGCTCTACTGGACTTAATATCGACACTCTCTCACACACAGACCTGGCCATATCTGATCATCTCGCCATAACATTTCACATCAACCTCCCCAGCCCTCATTTCAAGCAGACACGCACCATATCTTACCAAAATTTAACCCTCTGAGGTCGAGAAACGCGCCGACGCGTTTTGATGGATTTTTTTCACATAGCAGCAACATAAACTTAAATTACTCCGTCATTTATGGTTATACAGAAAAAAGAAATATAAAAAAAGAATCTGTGATATTTCTACTTTTGTATGTGTCCACTTACAATCAAATCAAAACATTGTACTTTTGTAAAATAAAGAAAATAAACAGGGTGCGCGTTCTGCCCCTCCGTCGCGGTGAACTTATTTTTCTTGAGCACGTCTATAAACTGAAACAAAACGCAGCGAATACTTCACACATTTATGAGCCATATACCTTTATACACATTTAAGTGTGTACTTATAAATGATCGGATTCAAACTGAAAACAAATACTCTCTGTTTAAGTAATTTGTATAAAACCAACAGGATGTCCAGTATCTCAAACGCTTGCTAATTACTTTTAATTCGACCACGCCCACTCGCGCAAAAGAGATTCACATGCAAATCTCCACATGCAACGCGAACGCCCTCGTTACCTCAAACACAAAACACCAAAACACTTCAAAAGTCTCTGCTTTTCGTCTAGTTTGGAAGACGCGCTGTGAGCTTACATTGGATTTAACTCAGAAGAAGAAGAACGCGATTTGAAGACAAGAAAGATGTAAGGTAACAAATTCTTACTTATTAGTTTATGGTATTGTTACATAAACTTCACATTGCAGTTGAACTGTTGCTAGATATATGGTGAATAATATACTAATTAGATCCGTGTTTACTGTTAAATACTGTTTGTGGATATCTGCTCAAACATAGATATGTATAACCATAATGTTTAATATTTTGGAGCACGATGGCGTTTGAATGTATCATATTTTGGAGCGCGATCGCGTTTGAAAGGAAAAATGCACCAAACATTAGGCTTTATGTTATTACTATTATCTCATTTCATATCATCATAACGAATGGAAACATTTGAAGTAACATAAGATAATCAATATATTTTTCTCTAGCATAGTTGTTCTTGAAATCTTTTGGAAGATTTAATTTATTGTTATTATTATTTTATGCAGCACTGCGTAGACTATGCCTACAAGGCCCAACAAACCTGGTGTTCATTATATATTGTTGGAAACGTGTGTGTGTATTCTGTGAATTTTAAAAGCACTGAGTTGTGCCATCTCTGAACCAATCATTCTTTTAAAAAAAAAAACTCACATTGACAATGTTCTTCCGTTCGCTTGGCCATAAAAGTTCTCATTGTAGCCTTACCGGCTCCGGGATGGGTGATTTGAGCCTGGAATGTGAGGACTCTGTGTGGGACCTTGGTCTCTGTCTTTCTCTTAACCAGTCAGTGTTCGGCAACAAAGCTAGCATTGACCAGTTAGTGCTGGGGGGCTCTTCTAAATAGTCAGACCGGTGATGCCGGACCCGATGGCAAGATTGGTGATGATCATGAGACGTTCTGAACAAATCTTCCCCCTTCATTCGCGAGAAGCGGAGAGTTTGAATTAATCTTCTGGAAGAAGATTAGTCTGTGTTTGGTTCATACTTGCAGTCGTTACATACGTAAAAATACTGTAAACATTTTTACAAGTTACTGCAATTAAATTTACAGTAAGCATACTGTGAAGTGAAATGAACTACAGCAACTTACTTGCTAATTGCTGCCAGCAAGCTACTGTAAATTTCACAGTATTCTGTTTACAGTGCAGCAACGAGTATTTCATGATCACAGAGAGAGAGATGAAGAGTTACAAGAACACAGCTGAAGAGTTTGATCAAACTAAATACTACAAACGTGGTTTTTCCACTGCATGGATCTTCATGTGTATCTTCAGGCGACTTTTAATAGAGAAACTCTTCCCGCATTGATCACACGTGTGCGGCTTCTCTCCAGTGTGGATCGTCTCATGTGTTTTCAGAGTTGATGACAGACTGAATCTCTTGTCACAGTGTGAACACTTGTAAGGTTTTTCTCCAGTGTGGATCCTCTCGTGTGTTATCAGATGTGATGACTGATAGAATCTCTTGTCACAATGTGAACACTTGTAAGGTTTTTCTCCAGTGTGAATCCTCTGGTGCATTTTTAAACAGTTCGCTGTAGTAAAAGTCTTCTCACACTCAAAGCACATGTACTCTCTCACACCAGTGTGTATTTTCTGATGTACATGTAAAGATTTCAGCAGTGAAAAACTCTTTCCACATACAGAACATACATTTGGCTTCTCCTTTGTATGAAATGTCAGGTGTCTCTTCATGTGTGATTCCCAAGGAAATGTTTTTCCACATTGATCACATGTGTACGGCTTCTCTCCGGTGTGGATCCTCATGTGAATATTAAGAGATGATAATTGCGTGAAACTCTTCCCGCATTGATCACATGTGAATGGCTTTTCTCCAGTATGAACTCTCATGTGAAGCTCAAGATTATGTTTGCATGCGAAACTCTTTCCACACTGATCACATGTGAACGGCTTCTGTCCAGTGTGGATCTTCATGTGTCCTTTAAGGGATGATGATTGCTTGAAACTCTTCCCACATTGATCACATGTGAACGGCTTCTCTCCAGTGTGGATCCTCGTGTGAAAATAAGAGATGATGATTGCGTGAAACTCTTCCCGCATTGATCACATGTTAACAGCTTTTCTCCTGTATGAACTCTCATGTGAAGCTCATGATAATGTTTAGATGTGAAACTCTTTCCACATTGATCACATGTGAACGGCTTCTGTCCAGTGTGGATCTTCATGTGACGCTAAGATTATTTTTGCGTGTGAAACTTTTCCCACACTGAGTGCAGGTTGTAGATTTCTCTGCTCTTCTTTTCTTTAAATATGTGCTATTAGTCTTGGAGCGACTCAAAAGTTTTTCTCCAGTTTTGACATGATGTTCCTCCTTCACTTCACTCAGTTCTTCACACTCCTCCTTCACTTCAGTCAGTTCTTCTCTCTCCTCCTTCACTTCAGTCAGTTCTTCTCTCTCCTCCTTCACTTCACTCAGTTCTTCGCTCTCCTCCTCCACTTCACTCAGTTCTTCTCTCTCCTC
>FLSR01004888.1:2268084-2292730 GCA_900092035.1 Leuciscus waleckii | reverse complement strand
ACTACTACTAGAAGTACAGTCAACTGTGCAATGGTAATATATTTCTGTGATTAATGTATATATCCTAAATTCTATATAAGTTAAAATTTTATTTTGTTAGGTTGACGTTAAGACCTTTTAGTTTCTGTATGTATCTGATAAGTTTTATCAAACGAAATAGTGAAATGCTTGTGAAGTGAATCTCAGAGCAGATGTGTTTGTGTCCTCCTCAGATAGTGAGACGGCAGACACTAAAAACACCACGAGCATCATGCGTGCTTCAGTAGTCGACAAAAACTGCTGGCTTATTCACACAGAGACATGCAGACTTCATATTTTAATAGCAGCCTTTTTAGTTTTAATATTCACAGAAACTAATCCATATCATGATTTGATTCATTTTACTTTCGATTTATTCATCCAAAATTCTGTGACAGTCGGCTTTATACAATGAGTTCCTTTTTTGACTGGATTCTTGTCCAAGTTTTCCGATTGCAGAAATTGTAGGGTTCTACATGGTATTTGCCATGTTAAAAAGAGAAAGTTTATTGTTGTCTTATAAAGATATAACCATTAGTAAGAAGTGTATGCAGTTAATAGAGGTCCTCTCTCAGTACACTCTACTTAGTGCTCTTCATGACCTCTGAATAGATGAAGTAATTGTTTCAATTAAAATGGGTTTGTGTATGGCGGTTTTTGAAAAATACATATTATAAACAAAATTGAAACCGGTATACCAGATGAAACGGTATACCAGCCAGCACTGACTGTGCTTTAATTTAATCATGTCATCATAATGGCATAACTATAGGCTTTAATTTTATTCACTTGCCATACATCATTTTTTAATTCTTTCTTTGTGCATATTGATATCCCTCACCCAAAGTTAAAGGCTCATATGGTGGCTATTTCTTTTAAGCTCTTAATTATTAATTATTAATTATTATGCAATCCTCTGATTCTGGCTCTCCTCAGCAGGAGTCCTTTCACAGGAATTTAGGTGCTCAGAAAGAGGACTAAGATAATATTTCAATGTTAAGCTGCTTGACCTTTATAAATATAATAATGAATGTCTTTCTGCATAAAAACAGGAACAAGCCAGAAAGATAAAGTCAAAATCTCCAAAAGCCCTGTAGATTTAGATCCACAGAAACAAATAAAATTAGATGCTTGCATACGTATTCTCATATAGTGTATGTGAAAGTTGTGTTTATTTTTTTTTATCAAATGCTTGCATATGTGTTCTCATATGGTTTATATGAAAGTTGTGTTTCTGTTTTAGGTGATTGGTGAATTAGTAAGACTTCTGGTTAAGGTTGCCAGGGGATGTCAGGCAGACTGTGTTTATGGGTAGAGGGATTTGAAGGATTACTGCCATTTGTGCTTTGGCTTTGCCTCCTTTGTAGTTACCACTAAATGAAAACTGGCAACCACAATCATTGGCTTAAATGTTCTACTAATCCTCTTTATATTATTCATATTGCATGTGCTACCAGAAAACACTTCCTCGAAAATGAGGGTTTTCCTAAGAATTTGTGAACTAACTTTAATTCTGAGCATTAAATTCCAGAATTATTGATTGGGGAAATGAAAGACCTGAGAAGTGGCCATTACAATAATGGAAGCGTAGCCAAAACATGCTAAATATGTTTTATTTTATTTTAAATTTTTTTATGTAATTTTAAATACTTGGGAAATTAAAAACTGTGAACCTTTAACGCAGGATCCAAGAATACAGTATATACAAACTATGTTTATTGAATCCTGCTTAAAAACGTTACTATTTTCCCTTTACTTAGATTGCATAAAATAGGGATTAGGTACTGTATATACAGTCGTGCTCAGAATTATTCATACCCCAGGTAAATATGATCAAAAATGGCTGTAAAAAATACATTTGCATCGTTTATCCTTTTGATCTTTCATTAAAAAAAAAAAATTGGCAAAAATCTAACCTTTCATTGAAGTAAAAGAATTGAAAGTGGGGGGGAAAATCACATTATGAAATAAATGTTTTTCTCCAAAACACGTTGGCCACAATTATTGGTACCCCTAGAATTTTTTATGAGTAAAATATCTCTGAAGTATATTCCCATTAATATTTACCTTTTTTTAGCACACCAGGGTGACTAGGAACATGAAATTGTCCAGCTATGACTTCTTGTTTCACAGGAGTTTAAATATGAGGAAACACAAAGGCCAAATTCCCTTAATCATCCATCACAATGAGTAAAACCAAAGAATATAGTTCTGATGCGCAGCAAAAGATTGTTGAACATAACAAAATAGAAAGTGGCTGTAAGAAAATAGCTAAAGAATAGAAAATCCCCATTTTGACATCAGGGCAATAATTAAGAAGTTATAATCAACTAAAGATGTTATGAATCGCCAGGAAGAGGACGTGTGTCTATATTGTCTTAATGGACGGTGAGGATGAAAGTTTGAGTGGCCAAAGACTCTTCAATAATCACGGATGGAGAATTGCAGAGATTAGTTGAGTCTTGGGGTCAGAAAGCCTATTTAAAAAAAAAAAAAAATCAGACAACCCCTACATCCCCACAAGTTATTTGGGAGGTTTTCAAGAAAAATTCTCCTCGCTCATCCAAAAACAAACTCCGGCATATTCAGTTGTCAGACACGACTGGAACTTTAAACGGCACAGGGTTCTGTAGTCAGATGAAAAAAAAAAAAAGAAGAAGAGCTTTTTGGCAGAAAACACACTAGGTGGGTTTGATGCACACAAGAATAAAAAGTACCCCATGTGTACAATTAGATTGCTCCAGGGCCCACTTCAATTTTATTTTCATGAATATGTTTAATAAAAATAAATTTTTAATAACGTTACAAAACTTTGAAGCTATTTAAAAAATGTTTTTTCATTATGACAATAATTAATTCTACATTTACAATAAACTACCAGGTGTCAGCTTTCAAATGAGATCATACTTGTGCTTTTAGTGCAAAGGGTTCATGAACTGTATCTGTTTCAGTTTGGGTATGTCATTTCTGGGGATTTTTCAAAAGTGGCTTTGCAGCTTAACAGGTTAAAAAATAAAAATAAAATAGATCATCTTCCCAAAATATATCACCTTTCTTTTAGTATTGCAAAATATTGTATTGTAACCCCTGTATCATGATGCGTATCATATCGCCTGGTTCAAAGCAGCTTAATTCAGTTCCAAAAAATATGGCCCTATTTTTCAGCAGGGGACAACTAAGCAGCAGGCCTAATCTTTTGGAGTTCTATGGATAGATGGGTTCCATGTAGTATGTTTGTAGATGTTTGGTAATTCAGAAAAAAATTTAAATAATTTGTTGACAGGGAAGAGGTTGCGCACAAAAACAAACTTAAGATTGACTATTTTAACGATGTATTTACTACCTTTCTGGGCCTTGAAAGTGGTCGTGCGTTACGGTCTATATGGAGGGGTCAGAAAGCTCTCGGATTTCATAAAAAATATCTTCATATGTGTTCCGAAAATGAAGGTCTTACGGGTTTGGATTGACATGAGGGTCTAACCCTTTAATGAGAAACCATTTGTAGAAAATAAATACTATCAAATTAAAAGACGTTTATTTTAAATGTATTGCACAGCTTTTTAATGAGGCAACAATATATGATAGATGCGACAGAACAAGATAGGCTGTTAATAATCTTTCAGTGCACAAAACTATGCTATAATATTAAAGGCTCCGATACAGAGCAACACAAACCGTTAAAGCACGTCCTGGGTGCAGAATGATGGACTCACATGCAGCGCTCTGCATTGAAACGTCCAGGGCACAAAGGGAAGAGATATTGTGTGCACAGCCCCTTGTGTATTATATCTATATATCTAACAGTTTTTGAGTAATTTTTCTTTACAATTTTAAATTCCAGTCACTGTGCGTGATATGCCAATTCATAGTCCTCTGTACTCCAGTGTTGTGATCTAATAGACACCTGGTAGCGAGTACCACCTCATTTAGAAACCGCAATAAACTCCATGCAAGTAGGCATGTTACAGTAAATAATTTCATGTTGCAATAATTGCTGAAGCTTTTATCACGTATATGGTATATGGTATTATCAAAATATTGAAATAAGTTGCACAAAAAAAACAAAAAAAACATCATGCTATAAAAGGTATTTATATATACTTTTATATAGGTACTATAACTTTTAACAAAAAGAACTGAACATTTATATAGAATTAAAAAAAATATATAAAGTAAACAAATGTTTCAAACAGAATTATAAAGAACAATAGGTAAACTTTTACAGTAAGGGATCATTAGTTAACGCATTACCAATGATCAATTATTCTTTGATAATGTTAGTTAAAAATACAACTGTTCATTGTTAGTTAATGTTAGCTCAGGTTGTCGAAACTAAAATTATAAATGCTTTAGAAGTATTTTACATTGTCAGTTTATGTTACCTAATGATTAACTAATGTTAATGAACTAAAGCCTTATTGTAAAGTGTTACTGAAGAATAGCAAAGAATCAGAACATTTTCAGTCAATGTTGTTGTCCTAAATAGCCTATTAAAGGAATAGTTCACGCAAAAATGAAAATTATTTCATTAATTACTCACCCCCATGTCGTTCTAAACCTGTAAGACTTTCGTTCATCTTCAGAACACAACACAGTACACATAGTATCAGATTTGGAATCTGCCCTGTCTGACCGGTACTCAATCCTGCAAAAAATGCTAAGTCTCGATGCTGAGACTGAATATCGGATCGGTGTATCCCTTTTATCTATATAAAATCATTTACAGGAATAGCATCATCAAATTGTTAACATGCAGTTTGCCATGTACTGTAGCTGCTGTCAGATCTAATAGTTTTCTTTGCAAACTCTCCATTACACTGTACCTCATTTACCAAACAATCTGCTCCTAATAAACATATCATCCACTGCATTTCGGGAGGCCATTAAAAGTGTAGCATTTACTTGTACCTGATGCTGTGGTATTTCTGAAGTATATTTAGAAACACAAACGATCTGTTTAAACAGAACTTGTGAATGCAAACTTGCTTGTACTCTTCCATTTGGCCTGTTGTCAGCAGACTTAAGCGCGTGGAGTATGTCAGAAATGGAACAGGCATCTGTATACTGTATGTAGACAGCATCAGTGATTATAATGGGTTCTATTTGCTTTAGACGTGACACAATGCTCACGTACGGCGTAGATGTGTTAGCCTTTGTGTGGGATAACGTAAAACGATTCATCGATGTCTTGCTCTAGAGGCAGTCATATTCAAATGTATTTCCTAAGGCTACAGGATCCAAACAAGTTTGTTGGAGCTTGATCACATAAATGTGTTTTTATAACTAGGAGGACATTAAGCTATGAAACTTGCAGGATGTTTTACTGGTACAAAGACCTCCGCATGTCAAAAGATCAAGGAAAATTGACTTCTCATGACATGACCTCTTTAAGCTAGATATTCCCTTTTCGTTGCAGTTATGCTTTTGCTGTTGTAGTGGGAAATAATCTGTTTTTCCCTGCTTCTCCTTCCTTTGTTGGCGTGCTGGAAAAGTGCTGACAGGAATGTTGCCTTGCCAGCCTGGTGCCCTCACCCACGCCTCAACCACGAGGAGCTTAAACTTCCCTCTGCCTCCGCAGCACTTCAGTCCTTCCAAAATCTGTTGGTATGGAACTGTAAACACCCAACAGACCACAGCTTTCAAGAGCAACAACAATTTTTGTTTTCATTTATTTTATGAATAGGACATATAACAACACTTAAGGTTTCCTATGTAGTTTATGCTTTCTTTCTTTCTTTTTTCGCATAGTGTGGTGATGGTGTCTTGAATGGTTGTGTTAAATGAGTTATAACAGTCCCAGATTCTTTGCACTGGTCAAGCTACAGGATTCAAAGGGGAGATCACCTTTTGTTCAAATACTTAAGTTGGCCTCAGTTGAAAGAGGTCTATTGCGAAATAAATTACTGTACAAACAAGAGTGGTCTTTCTTTCTGCATGTATTCAAAATATTTACACATTCATTATCCACAAACCCAATATATTGCACATCATACACCCATATATACAGAGATACAATTCATTGTTTTCTGTCATGTGCAAGTATATGTACGTGTGGTGCATCGGAATGTCCAGCACAGTCCAATGCTGTTAGAGCACAAACGGTTCAGAAAATTAAGGAAACCAGTCTTATCTGTAGCTGAACAGAGGTACAAAGGTTGATGGTGATGAAGTAGAAGGTTCTCCAACACTCGGCTTTTTGGTCAGTTGTAAGGTTTCACAACAAACGAACCAAGAGAGTGCTTCAACAGTATAAGCAGGGTGTTTGTGCATAAATACGTAGCCGTAGTCACAGCTGATGAGCAATAGCTACATCCCAAACAAGTCCTCTACAAGAAAAACATCAAATACCCCAATTAAACTAAATACATTCCACTTAAGTCCACCCACCAATTCATAGAAACATTTAAACTTACATTTGAGCAGGAAACAACAGTTTCTCAAACATGACAGGAAAACAGGTAGCAAACAACATGAAGCAGCATCAAACAGACCCTAGCACTTACTCTACTGCTTCCTGTTTTATATCAGACAGAGTGCACTCTTGTGTCTCCCTAGTGGCTAGGAAGAGCATAGCAACCATAATTGCAAAAGAAGAAACCGTGGCTGTTTCTCAAAACCAAGAATGCAAAGAACGGACTTGTGTTCTTGGGTAGAACGCTCTTGCTAGTTGTTCTTGGAAGAATGAACTCACAAGGTGACGAGCACACAGAACGCTGCTGACAGTTTGAGACGATGTGTTCTTGCTGGTATTGCGCAATAGGGATGGGACGGTATGAAAATTTTATATCACGATTATAGTGACCAAAATTATCGATTATCAATATTATCACGGTTTTGTTAAAACGAGATGAAAGTGTTCAAAAAGAGTTGATGATCACACTGAAGACATTTCAACAAGTTTTATATTTGAAAATCAACAAACAACAAATAAAACAAGCAGTTCTATGCACTTTTTAAAGCATTTCCTTACTTAAAATGACGGTCGTCAATAGCAACGCATTGTACCGCGCATCCATTGTAACAGCCACCTAGTGTTAAGTAGTGTTCATGACATGAATGTGGATGTGCCTTTAAGATAACTTCTTCTATGGCGTACGTTATTATATGCATGCTGTATTTATGTGAGCATGCACGCACAGTGAGATTGCTCGCGCAAAGACGAAGATGACAAATCAATATTTCATGCCCAATTATTTCCCAGACGTAGTTTTGGTATTGAGTTCAAAGTTAACTTGCCTTGCGTTCGCTATACAACAGTCGGTGATGGTCACACAAGACGACTCGGCAGATCTGAAGTTTCCTCCTATTGCAGCGACTTTTTCTTGTGCATGTTCTGCTGACAGGGTGACCATCCTCGATTAAGTTTCCCTCGGGACTTTTGTTAAAGCCAAAATATGACCACACATCAGCATTGGTTTCTTTTAAAAGGCTGAAAAATCTCCCGAGCACGGTCACTGCCTTCCGCAATTCCTTCTTGAATAAAAAAAATAACATTGCGCCTGCGGCTGCGTCAGACTGTTGCTGGCTGAACAGGATCTAAAATCGCGATAATCAAACACGGTTTTAATGATAATTAAATTTTAAACGATATTACTAACCGTCAGTACATTTTATCGTGGTTTATAGTGAAACCGGTAATCGTCCCATCCCTATTGCGCAATAATACCCCCGCACAGACGCCTTCTGCAGTACCCAAACATAACGCGATTTAAATAACGGTTTAAACGGGTTAAATAACGGGTTTAAATAACCCAAACATAACTCCTTCCTCGAATGCCGAAATGAATGCTGGGATATTTCTGCCGTCAAGTTCACACAAGTTACCAACCGCTGCATCCTCTGTAAAATGGGCGTGTCAAGAACACTTCCAGGATTTTTAACCGTTCTTGCCAAAATGCAAACTTGTGATTGGGACAGTACTTGGGCAGCGAATGATGACGTTTCACAAGTCACAAGAACACAAGTACAAACAAGAACGCATATTGAGAAACGGCCCTTGTGACAGGCAGTGACTGTTACATAGTTCAAATCAATGTGAAATGTATTATTGTTATTTAAAAGGATTGCCATGTTGTTCCAAACCATAAAACTTTTGTTCATCTTTGGAATGCAAATGAACATGTTTAATATTCTCCCATTATATTTGCCCATCTATTGAAAGTCCACACAACAAGACAGGGCAACATAGACATAAAAATGTAAGTCAAGTCACCTTTATTTATATAGTACTTTATACAATACAGATTGTTTCAAAGCAGCTTTGCAGTGATAACAGGAAAATAATGCATTTCAGCTGTTGTTCAGCTAAAGTCAGTTCAGTGTTGATTCAGTTCCAATGTAAAGATCATCAATTATTTAATTAGTTCATTCATCTATAAAGCAATTCTAAAAAAAAAATAAAAAAAAAACGATGTCATCATCCAGCTCAGTTCAGTTCTATTAGTTCATTCATCTATAAAGCAATTCTAAAAAAAAAATAAAAAAAAAACGATGTCATCATCCAGCTCAGTTCAGTTCTCATACAGCAGCGTGAGTGTAGTCTGATCAGTCACACTCAGCTTGTTTAGTTGTTTTTGTGTTAAACCTCAGTGTTGATAGTGAGGTACTACAGGCTGGTATCGTACCAAAGCCAACATTTTGGTTTCAGTCCAACCTAGTCTTTCGTTGTGTGCCTGGTAAGGTCTTAGTCATGTTATTCAGGAGTATGTTTGTCTTTCTAGGCGTTGTGCAGTAGCAGTCAGTTTGTGTTTGATAGTAGTTTCTTGTTCTTAGACAAATCCTTGGGCAAAGATGATGTTTCAGTATCGTTAAAGTAAAGCAAATACAAGCAGTTCTCAGAATTCAAAAAAGAAACTGGTTTCTGGATGTAAACTTAAATAACCTTTCTCACCTCAGAACACTTTTGGTAAATTAATGAACTAGATATATACCACAAACTAGTGCAATAAAGATTGCTCCTCTTTCTCCTATGGCTGTGTACTGTATTTCTGGGCTCTCTGAGGCAAAATCGATTATTTGTGTATCCTATTGGAATCTGATCTAAAATTATTGCTGTCCACATTGTGTATCGCAACTGTTCAGATCTGATTTGTGTGTCCATGCAGCTCTTTGGTTTTCCAGAATAGCTGCATTGGTTTCTATGGCAATGACGTTGCGTTGGTAGGCACACTGCAAAAACAACAACAACCGCAACATGGATGGGGTTTGCAATACAGATTTTGCCTTATTAACAACATAGGAGGCATAGCCGTAGGAGGCTGGTATGCATGAGTTTATTCTGTGCTGTCATCTCCACCGGATTCAAAACATGTCTCCGTTATGTTGTCATTTTCTGCTCGGCCAGCACTTTGCAACAACACAACCTTGTTTCTGAGGCGACTTTCAGCCTGTTTCTTGTAACAATATCTAACATTTACGTTTTACGTGGTGTTTGAAAGTCACATAAACCATGCGAAATCTGATCAGAGCAGTCAGACTGAAACAGATTTCCAGAAATGGGATTTGAATGGGATTTCAACCACAGATGAATGTAGCTCGAAAGAATGTGTAAAAATGGCATTTCATGTGTTTTTTTTTTGTGTGTTTTTTTTTTGTGTGGTTTTTTTTTTGCACTTGCTAAATCTGATCGGATTTCAGTCGGATATGCACAAAAATCGGATATGGACTGACAGTCTGAACATAGCCTGAATGTCTGCTTAGTGTCACAGGTGTCCCTGATAATGATCTGATAGTTAAATTCCATGGCTCTCTGATCAGGATGATCCAGTGTGAAGGTAATAAATCCTAATGCAGATCAAGGAGGTGGACATTCTTGCTGTGTAGTTGCAGGGTTTAGCAAGTGCCTATTGTGTATTTGCTTCTCTGATGGTTTATTATTATTATTATTATTATTACTCTGATGACATGGTTTATTACATTGTGATTTTTTTCTCCCGAATAAAATCCTGTTATGTAGAGATTAGTGCACATAAAGAAACCTCAAATCTTAATCTAAGTTCTATATTTATATAGTGCTTTTATACAATACAGATTGTTTCAAAGTAGCTTCACAGTGATAACAGGAAATAATGCATTTCGGCTGAAGTCAGTTCAGTGTTGATTCATTCCGTAGTAAAGATAATCAATTACTAAATTACTTAATATAATCTATGAAATTCTGCAAAGAAATTATGTCATCGTCCTGCTCAGTTCAGTTCTCATACAACAATGTCAGTGCAGTCAGATCAATAATATTATTGAATATTAAGTGTTCCCAACTAAGCAAGCCAGAGGCAACAGTGGCAAGGAATCCAAACTCCATCAGGTGACAGAATGGAGGAAAAAAAAACCTTGGGAGAAACCAGGCTCAGTCAGGGGCTAGTTCTCCTATGGCCAATGAATGAACATGGTGTCATTATGATGCAGGCTGCATCACAAGACAAAATTCAGATTGGCATCGGTAGCATTTAAATATTCATCCAGTTCCTTTTGCTTGAAGATCAGATTCGTCATGGAGCCGAAGTTGGCCATAGTGCGGAGGACTTGTCTGTTTCTTGTGGTCTCTAGTGAAGATCTGTGCTGATGGCTGTCATGTCGACAAGGCCTTCACAGGGGATTGTCTAGTTTACAGGATCTCTGCTGACCTTCAAGGCTGCGTTGAGGTCATGTCTAGGTGCAGCTCCACCATCTGATGTGGATATGGACCGGATCCGGCTGACTACGGTAACCCCGTGATAGACAGGGTGACTAATATTAGCGTTGATGCCATTCTTACGATGTAATATCATGAGTTATGGGAAGTGTTTCCGGTTGACCTAATTTGTGCAACCTAACAATCCTTTAACGGATGTGAATTATAGGAATGTGATAGTGTTATGTGTATGCCAAGTTAGCAATAAAAGATACTCCGCAAGCATGGGGATAAATTACAATGAGTTGTGTATTTCCCCCGATTAGTCTGAATAGCTTTCTAGTTATCTGGCTAGTTTTGACAATCCACACTGGTTTTCTCCAAATGCCACAAGGTTCCATGCCTCAAATATAGCAATATGAAGAAATAATGTTCTCTTGTATTCATCTGAGACACTGATGGATTGCCTGACATGACTAAAACAACATTACATTGTCTAGTATGTTCTCACCTGACTAATCTGTTATTAAATACCTAGACACTCAAAAGTACATAGTGCTCTCTGATAAAGAGGAACGTCTAAGAGCCTGTCTGGCCATAATGCCAGCAAGATATTTTATAAACGAGCTGCTGCTTTGGCTTGCAGTGATACGAGAGAATTTCCCTTGGAGAAACAGTCAGGGAGGAACAGAAGAACATTTTTAAGCCTCAGTGTCAAATACCACAGCCTGTGTCTGAATTTGCATTCAATTAGCATGTTTGTGTATGTCACAAAGGAACAAGGGCTGTTCTTTATATGAATTTATAAAGCATGATGTATCAGAATAGCCCTCATAGTATCTGTTCATAAGCCATTGTGGATTAATAAAGCTGTATAATCCTGACAACAGAACACATGAGGTGTTCACATTTCACTATTAGAAACCAGCTTCAGTAATCTATTTATATGATACTGACCCATATTTTGACCCAATCTGACTCAGTTTTGACATAATTTTTAGACATATTTTAGCCTATAACCATTGTGTGTCTATCACTCTATTAGATTTGGTTCTATTTAAACTCCAAGCACATTTCTCAGAATAAATTTCGTTGTGCAACTGCTTTTGGTCACCTCATTATGTGAAACATGTAGGCAATGGATTTTTAACAGACATAGAAAGAAAGAAATCTGCATGGATTTCAAATACTTTTTTTTGCAGTTGTTCACTGTTCCTGTTTAAATGGGTATATAATTTCTGGCATCCATGGGAACTAACAGTTGGATGATTTTTAAATGTGTAGCATTACCCTGCCTTCTGAAATCCTCTCAACACACAAAGTTTACTGAAAAAAAAAAAAAAAAAACTTCTCTTTTATTCTGAAATTCCTGCTTGTGAAAGTGTGCTTACTTTTTCCTCATCCTCTTACAGCATTTTGGAAATTGGCAGTCATGGGAATGGTGCATGGTCAATGAATGGTCATGGTCATACTATCCAGCATTTATGGTTGTAGCCCTTGGGAAATTTTGGGTATTTCCTAAAACCATTATTTTAATTTGGTTATTTTCTTTAAAATGTACATTTCATGTTGTTAAAAATGTTTAAATAATGTTTATGTGTGTTAAAAAATAAGTTAGTTAAAATTCACTTACCTAGAAGAAAGATCCAATCAGGGGTCAGGGTGAGAGGTCGCGAGGAAGCAGGAAGATAACGTTGGAAAAACGACTGGAGAGAGAAGGAGAGAGACACATGAGTGAGAACTGCGCTGTGACTGCTACGTAAAAAATTGGTAAAACACCAAGTTTAATGCGTGTGATGGTAAATGAAATGTAATTGTATACTGCACGAAGAGTGAGTCACAGACATTTTGACTATGTTTACAGTGTAATAGTTAATGGTTGTGAAGGACTCGGCTAGAGTTTTCAATGAGGAGAAAGAGTGGACGGCTAGTCAGGACGATTCAGCTAGAAAGACTATGCCAGGGAGGAGCCTGCTCGGTTGCCCTTTTGTGCATCGTCTGAAAAAACACTTATCTCCAGAGCCATTCCCTGCTTAGCTGTCGGACGACGTCTTCAACCACCAGCATCGCCAGCACCGCGTTGCCGCGGCGTGGACGACGACAAAGACCAGCACAACGACAGCAGTGAGTTTTTGTTTGCTGCGCCACGGCGCGAAGCGACCATTGTGTTTAAGGTCTCTCCGCTTCCAAGCCACGCTACAGGCCTGCAACGTGTCTTCCTCTGACTGTCTGGGTATTTATTTTATTTCATTGAGTGGCCACTTCGTCATTTGCCGGCTTAGCTTTAATTTTGGGGAATTGAGTGTTTTTGTATACTTGGTCATTGGACTGAACTGTGTTTCATTTTAATTGCACTTTTGATATTTGAACTGTATATATGTAAATACTATATTTTTTCAGTAAATAGTTTAAACGTATTTCTGTTGAAAATTTTCATTACACTGGGTTTATGATATTGATAATTTTGATACTTAAAGCAAGATAATATTATTGAGTTTACAGTAGCCTGGTTTAAAGTGAAGTGTTTATTAACGCTGATTAAGATAGCCTAAGTGACATTCAGTTGATGCTTATTGCCCTTATAGTATTGATAGCCATTTAAAAAGGGTAGAATATTAATGTAATTTAAAAAGTTAATGCTTATTTAACCAAGCACTTGAGATAGCTGCATACAATTAGTGTTTCACTTTCATTTAGCTATAAAGACACTTTATTGCCATTTTGCATTAAGGTAAATGCTAACAAGTAACTAATAATTAGGGAATTACAGTAGAGCATTAATTAATATTAGAGAGAGAGATCTCTCGCCACATAGGAATTCGGGGAGCGCACTCCACACTAATAGCTAGACACGCTAGGGGGCGCTACATAAAATGGGGGCTCGTCCGGGATGTTAATTAATGCAATTAACTAACTTGTAATGTGATGCTAATAGCTGTTAGCAGTAGCAGTTACATTTTTGTTAGTTTCTTTAAAAAAAAAAAAAAAGTCATAGTTTACTGAGAAGCTAAAATTCTATGCTAACTTAAGTTAATATCTGTTAACAATTAGCCTGAAATTTGTTATTAGATTCTTCAAGAAAAATAATTCAAATCGTTTATTTAAGCTAAAAACCTAAAAGAAGATGGAGGCTAATTGTAGCACGGCAGAATTAGTTCAAGAGCTCAAAGACTGGTGCAGAAGAGAAGAGTTGGATGATGCCCATTCCCTCATGGTACTGATTCCAGAAGACTTTTCGAATGCCCAGATTGAAGAAGCCCTAGGAACTATCAAAGCCTTAGGCCGAGTGCGGGTGAGAGGAAGGACAGTTAGTCTGAAGCTGGATAGTCACAGAGTGCTATGCGAGTGTAAAGAGACTGTGGACCCCACCAAAGTCCCTCCTGAACTGTTGCCAGAGGGCAAGACGAAAAAATGGATGATTGTTATTGCTTCGGAAAGTCCTGCTCCTCGGAGCCCGTTAAAGAGTTTGTTGGGAGAACCGCCAGAGGGTGGCTCGGCAGAGTCTATTATTCGTGCGGTAGGTGATTTGTTGGATAAGATGGGAAACCATCAGGTGAGAACAGCAGTTACCGTCGTCTAGAGTGTTCTCCGGTACTTTGCCAACTCCTGTTGGAGAAGAGTCTCTTGAGCATTGGTTAGAACATGCACGCCTGATGGTCGAGGAGAGCGAGTGTTCCACTAAGGAGAAACGACGACATATCATGGAAAGTCTGAAAGGTCCTGCGTTAGCTGTCGTAAAGGCTGTGCGGACTACTGATCCAGAGGTTAGTCCTGCTCTGTGCTTAGAAGCCATTGAGAGTGCTTTTGGGTCTGCTGAGACAGGTGAAGACCTGTATTTTGCCTTTAGGTTGCTACAGCAGCAGCCAAAGGAAAAGTTGTCTGACTTTCTGAGGCGCGTAGAGTTGTCGTTGACCAAGGTAGTTCGTCGCGGAGGTCTCCCTACAGGCCGTGCTGACCGTGCTCGAGTGGAGCAGCTGCTGAGAGGTGCAGTCCACTCCGATATGATGCTTGTCCAGCTCAAACTCAGGGAAAGGAAGGAAAAGCCTCCATCATTCTTGGAACTGCTGAGTGAGATCAGAAGTGAAGAAGAGTACGAGTCATCAAGGATGTAGCTGAACACCTCTGTCCAGAGAGTTCACACAAACCCTGCTACAGACAGTAGACAGGATGATGTTGAGCGTTTGAGAACAGAAATTCAAGAACTCAAGTCAATGTTCACTGCCCTGAGTACTTTGCCTAGCCAGGTGGTAGCAGATAGCAAAGGACCTGTGTCAATGACAAACATGCCCACCCCAGAGACAGGTGGTGATAGTGAAGTAGCTGTTTTAAGAAAACAAGTGAAAAACCTGCAAAAGCAAATGGCAGGCCATAAGCTTAAAGTATCTGAATCCCCTACTTCAGTTCTTCGAGTAGAGCCATCAAGACAAGCCCATAGTGATAATAGAAAGCAACCACCAAACGACTCAGATGGGAACTTTTGTTATCGCTGTGGTGAAAACGGCCATTACTCTGCCAAATGCCAGAATGCAGAGTATCAGGCCAAAGTGATTCAAAAGCTTATACAAGCTCTAAAGAAAGCTAAGTTAGACCCTCAACTGATCCAGTTTGGCGACTCGCCCATACCACCACAATGGAAAGCGCGACTCCGTCAAAAGTTATGTGAGCGTGCAAGCGTATTCTCATTGCATGAGTGGGATGTCGGCCTGGCAAAGGATGTGGAACACCATATTAGGATGACTGACGCAAAGCCATTCAGAGAACGTTCAAGACGTTTAGCTCCAGCAGATATTGATGATGTTCGTCAGCATTTGCAAGAGTTGTTAAAGGCTGGTATAATTAAGGAGTCACGTAGCCAGTATGCATCAACAATTGTGATAGCCAGAAAGAAGACTGGGCGTATCAGAATGTGCATTGACTATAGGACCCTTAATAGTCGTACAATTCCAGACCAGTACACGACTCCTCGCATAGACGATGCGTTAGATTGTTTAACTGGGAGCAAATGGTTTTCTGTCCTTGATTTACGTAGTGGCTACTACCAGATCACCATGGCAGAGGAGGACAAAGAAAAAACCGCCTTCATTTGTCCCCTGGGATTTTTCCAATTTGAAAGGATGCCCCAAGGCATAACAGGAGCGCCTGCCACGTTCCAAAGACTTATGGAGAAAGCTGTCGGCGATATGAATCTCCTTCAGGTGTTAGTTTATTTGGATGATCTCATAGTCTTTGGACGTTCATTAGAAGAACACGAAGAACGCCTCCTGCGAGTGTTAGATAGGCTGGAAGAGGTAGGGCTAAAACTCTCCCCTGACAAGTGCCAATTTTGTCAACCCAGGGTTAAGTATGTGGGTCACATAGTGTCCGCGGATGGTGTTGCTACTGACCCTGAATAGCTAGAGGCAGTCGCTAGGTGGCATAAGCCCACAGACCTTAAGTCACTGGGGTCTTTTTTAGGTTTCTGTGGGTATTATCGACGCTTTATAGCAAACTACTCTGGGATCGTTAGGCCCCTCACAGAACTGACAAAGGGCTATGCACCCACCCAGCGTGGAAGGAAGCAAGCTCCAGACAAGACCAAGACGTATTTTAAAGACACAGAACCATTCAGTGACCGATGGGATCAGTCTTGCACGGATGCATTCAACCATATCATTCAGTGTCTGCTCAATGCGCCTGACTGGCATTTGCTGATGCTAATAAGCCATATGTCTGCACACAGACGCAAGTTTCAAAGGGCTTGGTGCCGTACTCTATCAGGAACATCCAGAAGGTTTAAGACCGGTGGCATTCGCGAGCAGAAAGTTGAGCTCTCCTGAACAGCGATACCCTGTACACCAGCTAGAGTTCCTTGCGTTGAAATGGGCTGTCGTTGATAAATTTCACGACTACGTCTATGGAGCCAAGTTCACCGTATGCACCGACAATAACCCTTTGACTTATGTACTTACCACGGCCAAACTCAATGCGACAGGTCATCATTGGCTTGCAGTCCTGGCCACCTATGATTTCGACGTAAAGTATAGGCCTGGGAAGGCAAACATTGACGCTGACTTGCTGTCTCGCAACTTGCCTGAAGACGGGGAGGAGGATGGCATGTCTCAGAACGTGGTGCAGTCCATATATCGGCAGGTGGAAGTGGATGTATCCCAAAATTCGTCCCCCAGATATGTGGAACAATTAGGAGCTTCGCCAGCCTGTATTCCGGAAGTGTATGCCTTTCCATCTCAGTTACACCTCAGCTCACTGGAGCAACTATCAAAAGTGGACTTGATGACTGCCCAGAAGAGGGATGCTGGGATCAGACACGTGATTGAGGCATTGAAACAGGGAGTCTGGCCTAGCAATAGACTTAGACCCAGAGATGCTACTGATGAAGAGGGAAGTTGGCAGACTTGTAATGAGAGATGGACTTCTGTACAGAGCAAGCAAGAAAGCTGGAGAGGAGGCACTACAGCTTGTGCTGCCTGCTGAGTTCAGAGAAGTGGTGTTGCACTCTCTTCATGACGACATGGGCCACTTAGGTGTGGAGAGGGTAACTCAACTCCTAAGAGCAAGATTCTACTGGCCCAAAATGGCTCATGATACAGAGGAATATGTGCGGAATTGTGGACTGTGCATCACTCGTAAAACACCTGCCAAGAAAGCCGCTTCCCTACACCAAATCACCAGCAGTGGTCCTATGGACCTTGTGTGTATTGCTTTTTGTCAATGGAACCCGATTCCAGAGGCATAGTAACGTCCTGGTGGTGACCGATCACTATACCAGATATGCACAAGCCTTTCCTGCAAAGAATCAGAAAGCCCTGACAGTAGCTAAGATCCTAGTCGAAAAGTATTTCGTTCACTATGGCTTACCTGTTAGGATTCATTCTGATGGGGGGGACCCCCAGCCGGAGCGGTTCAACCGTACACTGCTCTCTATGCTGGCTACGTTAGGCCAAGAGAAGAAGAGATCCTGGAGTCAGCATGTAGCCTCATTAGTGCATGCGTACAACAGCACAAAAAGTGATGCGACGGGATACTCTCCTTACTACTTAATGTTCGGTAGGGAAGCTAGACTACCTGTAGACCTGTGCTTTGAAACATCAAAAGATGGAACTGAGGAGAGGAACCATTTCCAGTACGTTGAAAGCTTGAAACGTGACCTGCAAAGAGCCTATCAACTGGCTAGTCAAGCTGCTGACAAGACTCACTTGAGGAACAAGAGAGCCTATGATCAAAAGGTCAGTTTTCAGAACATACAGGAAGGAGACCGTGTTCTTCTAAAGAATCAAGGACTCAAAGGGAAACACAAGCTGGAAAGCCGATGGAGTTCCATACCCCATGTAGTGGTAGGAAAGATGACGAACTTACCTGTATTCCGTGTGAGACCTGAGGGAGGCAGAGGCAGAGTAAGAACCATCCATCGTGACCACATCTTACCTATTGGGCAAGCTGTGAGGATTCCAGTGGAGCAAGCCTGTGAAGAAACCCCTGTGAGACCCAGAACACGCTCAACCCGAACAAGACAAAGACAGCCAATCTAAGTCAAAGAGAAGAAGTCCCAGAGATGACGATTCCTCATCTGATGTGGAATGTGACCATTCCAATAGACCACCGGGAGTACGTGGAACGTCTACTGAAGAGGAGAGAAGTGTCCGATGGAGTCTCAGTGCGTTCACAGTATGAAGATGCCATAGAACCAAATCCTGTGCAGTCAGCAGAAGAGCTAGAATCCAACATAGAAGATGACGAAGAAGGTCAAGCGGTGACAGATTCGGATCCTTATGATTCCGGAACAGACCTGGAAGCTGGAAGAAATTCTGTCTACGCACCTAAAGAAAAACTGAGCTCTAAAACAAAAGTTAATAGAGTACTTAGACCAAGCATAACTGAGAAAAGACGAATAAAACCAGTATTGAGACTTACCTATGATGAACATGGAAAGGCAAGTGAGCAACCACTTACCATAGTTCATAGAGGAGTAATTATTAAACTAGGAAAACACTAGGTTTCCACTTAGTTCATAAGTAGGAACTCATAGTTCTGAATAAAAAAATAAATAAAAAAGTTAATTACTCTACATAGTTGAATTTGGGGATTATGTTTTATGTCTAATGAGGACATTTAGACATTTAGTAAGGGGAGGATGTAGCCCTATGGGAAATTTTGGGTATTTCCTAAAACCATTATTTTAACTTTGGTTATTTTCTTTAAAATGTACATTTCATGTTGTTAAAAATGTTTAAATAATGTTTATGTGTGTTAAAAAATAAGTTAGTTAAAATTCACTTACCTAGAAGAAAGATCCAATCAGGTGTCAGGGTGAGAGGTCGCGAGGAAGCAGGAAGATAACGTTGGAAAAACGAAAGGAGAGAGAAGGAGAGAGACACATGAGTGAGAACTGCGCTGTGACTGCTACGTTAAAAATTGGTAAAACACCGAGTTTAATGCGTGTGATGGTAAATGAAATGTAATTGTATACTGCACGAAGAGTGAGTAACAGACATTTTGACTAGGTTTACAGTGTAATAGTTAATGGTTGTGAAGGACTCGGTTAGAGTTTCAATGAGGGAGAAAGAGTGGACGGCTAGTCAGCACGATTCAGCTACAAAGACTATGCCAGCGAGTAGCCTGCTCGGTTGCCCTTTTGTGCATCGTCTGAAAAAACACTTATCTCCAGAGCCATTCCCTGCTTAGCTGTCGGACGACGTCTTCAACCACCAGCATCGCCAGCACCGCGTTGCCGCGGCGTGGACGACGACAAAGACCAGCACAACGACAGCAGTGAGTTTTTGTTTGCTGCGCCACGGCTTGAAAAGCCCAGGTCATTCATTAGACTGGTCTTTGTGGATTTCTCGAGTGCTTTTAATACAGTGCAACCTCACCTGATGGGACAAAAATTGCTCCAAATGGACATGAACCCGCACCTTATTCTATGGATCCTGTCTTTTTTGACAGATAGACACCAGAGCAGAGGGTCTGAGTCAACGGTCACCTCAGATCGTCTAGGATAGTATCCACTTGAGCCCCACAAGGCTCTGTAATCTCACCGGTTCTGTATACACTATACACTAATGACAGAGAGAGGTTAAAGTGCAACATATGTCACTTTGAGTGATTTATTGCCCTTAAGCCCCGCCCCCTTTTGCCCGTGGGAATATTCCCACGCTTGCCCCGCCCCCTTTCCAGCAGGGGATTTTTTCCCACGATTGCTCCGCCCCTTTCCACCGGGTAGCTTTTTCCCCACGCTTGCTCCTCCCCTTATGGGCGTGAACAGAACCAGGGAAATATTATAAATTAAATTATATAATAAATAATATATTTAATAATATAAAACGTTGTATAAAGTTAAAATACACATAGCCTATCTTTAGTGTTCTCACACATTTGTAAAACACATTAGTTGCACATTAAAAACTTTAAAATGTAAATGAAAAAGTTTAAATTGCATTTTGTATTTTAAATTGTAAGTTATCAAAATGTGTTAGTATTAAAACATTAAACAAATATTAAAACATGTGAAACGCATAAACACATTCGTAAAAATAAAAACTGACTTACGTTTTTGCAAATCCGTTTGTTGAAAGAGAACCAAAACTCTTATTATCTCCAAAGGTATATTCCACATCAAAGATATATCCAAGACCAAAGGTTTATCCAAATGTATATCCATAGCCAAAGGTGTAGAGATTTTAATTCCAAAAATTACAAAGTCCTCGTGAGGAGTTCAGCGAAAAGCGTCCACACAGTTACATCCCAAAAGTTAGAATGACATCTGTGAGGTCTGCCCAATAGCCACACGTAGACTCCACCCCCTAGACCCCTCCCACACCAAGACCCCTCCCACACCAACTAGTGAAGAGGCGTGGGAAAAGACGACAAACAGTTCCCACGCTTCGCACAGGACAGTAGGAGGGGCGTTCATATAGCCCCGCCTACGATCTACAAACATTAAAACACACTCCTCTTGAAAGCTTACCTCATTCACACATCATGTCTCAAGGAACTGACTCTTCTTCATCATCATTCCAACCCCTGGGACTACTGACGGATACATACCAAATGGATTACCGGATGCGGCAAATGGATATCCGCAGAAAAGCATCGAATGGCTAAATAAATTTTGTACAGATCTCGGAATCACAATCTGGCGTTCCTCACAAGCTATGGAGTTGCAACACCTGCCGCAGTCGCCGAGACCCCAGACACAACCGGCGATGAGACGGACGGATGCCCTCGGGCTCACAGGTCACCGGATTATCAAGGCTATTTTGGCTGTCATTTTGGAATTTTTGATCGACAAGCGGATGAAAAATTCTTGTGACGGCTGTACCGTTGATCACCCATCGCAAACAAGACACAGCTGCTTGTTTGAACCAACTGCATATTACTTCTATGGATTTTTTGAAGAGATCAGACTGAAACTCCTCACACCTGAGTTGAAAAACATATTAGCTCAGGCCTTGAGTCAGTACGGATGCAGCTCGCATCTACAGAGAATCCTGGGAGCTGTTGAGGCAATTTTGTTTGACCTCAGAGATGAAATGTACATAGTGGAACAACTGACCTCAATCAGGGACAAGCTCATTGATGAATCTTGCGAGGAGATAATTTACTCGGCCGTGGACCGATGGAAACTCGCCGTATCTGAAAACCCGGAGATTACCCATTTGTGAAAATGGGGAACTGCTGCACCGTCTGGATTACCAAATATTTGTTTAAATCACAGGTTAAATATTAAATATCAAACCTCCTGTACAAGATTATTGATGATAATCATGCAACAAATTTTGACATGACTGTGGATGATACACGTTTAACGAAATTAATGATTCAAATGAACACTGTGCGGAAATTATCAAAAGACTGGAATAATATGGTAAACATATCTGTCAGCCATAACTTCACAGCATGTACGACTGTCAAAAACATTCTCGATCTAATGCCTGAGTGCCAGAACTCTCTTAGAATAGGAAATATTGTATGTCTTTGTACGTATGTAAATGAAGCCTAGCGCAAGTTCTGCCAGGAAGACTCAATCGTTCACGTCATGTATTACCTTTCATTTATCCAATCATATCCTAATAGCCAGTATAAAAGGGTGGTACTTACACATGTCTGAGTTCGCAGATGCTGTCGCTTCAACCAGTTCGCAGAAACCAACACCGGCGTTCACTCACTCGCGTTTCGATTCCAATCATAACAACACCGTTTTTCGTTTTCCTATTTACTAATGGTAATTGGGAAACCGGCCGTTTTTCGTTTTTGTTTTTTTCCTTTCCAAACGAAAATCCGTTGGCCGCCAAGTACACGGACCAGAGAGACACATGAGTGAGAACTGCGCTGTGACTGCCACGTTAAAAATTGGTAAAACACCAAGTTTAATGCGTGTGATGGTAAATTAAATGTAATTGTATACTGCACGAAGAGTGAGTTACAGACATTTTGACTAAGTTTACAGTGTAACGTTAATAGTTAATGGTTGTGAAGGACTCGGTTAGAGTTTCCAATGAGGAGAAAGAGTGGACGGCTAGTCAGCACGATTCAGCTACAAAGACTATGCCAGGGAGTAGCCTGCTCGGTTGCCCTTTTGAGCATCGTCTGAAAAAACACTTATCTCCAGAGCCATTCCCTGCTTAGCTGTCGGACGACGTCTTCAACCACCAGCATCGTCAGCACTGCGTTGCCGCGGCGTGTACGACGACAACGACCAGCACAACGACAGCAGTGAGTTTTTTTTTTTTTGCTGCGCCACTGCGCGAAGTGACCATTGTGTTTAAGGTCTCTCCGCTCCCAAACCCGCTACAGGGCTGCAACGTGTCCTCCTCTGACTGTCTGGGTATTTATTTTATTTCATTGAGTGGCCACTTAGTCATTTGCCGGCTTAGCTTTAATTTTGGGGAATTGAGTGTTTTTGTAGAATTAGTCATTTGACTGAACTGTGTTTCATTTGAATTGCACTTTTGATATTTGAACTGTATATATGTAAATACTATATTTTTTTCAGTAAATAGTTTAAACGTATTTCTGTTGAGATTTTCATTACACTGGGTTTATGATATTGATAATTTTGATACTTAAAGCAAGCTAATATTATTGAGTTTACAGTATCCTGGTTTAAAGTGAAAGTGTTTATTAACGCTGATTAAGCTAGCCTAAGTGACATTTCAGTTGATGCTTATTGCACTTATAGTATTGATAGCCATTTAAAACGGGTAGAATTAGGGATGCACCGATCCACATTTTTTCACTTCCGATCCGATCCCGATACCTGAATTTGGATATCGGCCGATACCGATACTATTCCGATACCAGAGCTGTGTTTTCTTTAATATTATTATTATCATTATTGTTTATTTTATATGATGCTGAAATAAACTCCTCTCAACAGGCAAGTATGATAATGTAGGCCTACATATTTATGCATGTATGGTAAGTATAAGGTCAGAAAAGGAAGTCAGAAAAACAGCGCTGTGTCTCATTGAGCTGCGCCTCCGTTCGGGAAATCCAAATCCAAAGCTAGCAGACTAGCTGGCGGGAATCACTTTTGGAGTCATTTCAGCAGACAACGTTAAAGTGCAGACATGACTCATGGATATCGGATATCTCCGCAGGTTGGATCGGGAAAATCCGATACGTGAATTACGCTGGTATCGATCCCGATACCGATACTGGATCGGATCGGCCCCATCCCTAGGTAGAATATTAATGTAATTTAAAAAGTTAATGCTTATTTAACCAAGCACTTGAGATAGCTGCATACAATTAGTGTTTCACTTTCATTTAGCTATAAAGACACTTTATTGCCATTTTGCATTAAGGTAAATGCTAACCAGTAACTAATAATTAGGGAATTACAGTAGAGCATTAATTAATATTTTTGTTTGAATTCACCGTTATGGTGATCAGTGTGTCTTTGGTTGGGCACTTGGAACTTCATTTCTATTATTGTAAATCTCTATCTATTGATGGAGTGATGCAACAAGAAATCAGTTATTTGGTTTCAAAGGAAGGGAAGTAATAAATAGTTTGCTTTTAAAAGTTGACCTAACTTCCAACTAAATCACTAACTAGCCTATTTTTCATGTCAAAGAATGATAAAAAAAAAAAAAAAATCAAAAAACCCGGGGGAAAATTTGAATTGGGGCCGTCATAAACACTGTGTGAAACTTTGAATTGGGTCGATATAATCCCTCTATATTTGTGACAATATCATGCAAATGATCATGCTCGAGTCACACACAGACTTCAACATTCAGCATGCAAAACACAACAATGGTAGCAATTACATTTTATTTATCATTTATACATTTTTAGTAACTAGAACTCTTGTGTAAGTGAACTATTCTACTAAGCATTTGTCAGTACAACATACTATTCCTATTTCACTTTACCTGATTTGTTTAAGCCAATCGGTTTGCATGCTTTTTTTAAGTAAGTCTATAACTAATTAGATTTTGCAGTGCAGTTACATTCATATATCGGGTGTTCAGGGTTAAAAAATGTGACAATCATGTTCATATTTTAGTTGTATGTACTGGATAAATATAGTTCAGTGTAGTAAAATCATTCCTGAACAGGATATTAATCCAAGTTAAATGAAAATATACGTATATTGTCAGCAGTTATCATTGAATGAAAATGATTTGAATGATCCTTCAGATGTACCACTATATTGATAAAATGACCAGGGGCCTCATGTATCAATCTTGCGTACGCACAAAAACTTTGCGTACGCCAGCTTTCACGCTCACGGTCGGATGTACTAACAGTGAAATTAACGCGAGAATGTGCGTTCCTCCACGCCAATTTCATGTCTGGCGTACGTACATTTCTCATTGTTTATGTCCGTTGGCGACTCTTACAGGCAATGAAGTGAAGTTGCAAACATTACACAACAAATTGTTCTACAAGTCTATCGCACCACCACCTGTGGGAAGCATTGCTATTAATTTGCAATTTATAAAATAATTGACATATATTGTCACACGAGCCTTATGGGAATATTCTATCAATTATGCAATTAAGTAAGAACAT
>FLSR01004888.1:2237730-2268045 GCA_900092035.1 Leuciscus waleckii | reverse complement strand
CTCGTTTCTACTCCAATAGTAGCACCTCCAATTCACTTTCTGTAAAGTTTCATTTCTTGCCGCTTGCTTTAGCCATTTTCTTACTGCTTTCTTTTGCCAAAGTGGACTCATTACCATATTCAATTGATTTAATTAAGGGAGGAGACTGGGTGGGGCGTTGTGCTCGTGCATATGCGCTCAATTTTACGTTAATTGGGATGTACAAAGAGAATATGCGTGGGATCCTTCGTACGCAGAGATTCATACACTGTTTCTTTTTTTCCCTTCGTACGCAGAGATTCATACATCTGTTTTTTTTGTTGTTGTTTTTTTGTGCATACGCACATTTACAGCTTTGTCCGTACGCAATGTTTTAGTATGAATTCAACGCAAGTCTTTGTGCATGAGGCCCCAGGTGTTCATTGATAAAGTGAAACTATAATACCCATACATGTACACGGATACGTTTATGTAACTACTTATGCATATTTATATGGAATGATTCATCTAATTAAATTAACCATGTCAGGATAATGACATTTAAAGAAGGAAAAATTACATAAATCAATTGAAGCATAAAAAAATATCTGCTTGAAAGATTCAGTCTGTGTATCCAGATTAATGTTCATCAGCACAAAACCTGTAAATAAAGCATAAATATTGATTAAATCATATATACAGTAGTTTATCTCTGTGATCATGAAAGTATTTAGTGTTTGGGTAGGCCATTTGCATAAATGCTGATATATATTTTATACTTTTTTTTATAACATTATTGTTTATAATCATTAACATGAACTAAATCTAATGATCATGTGCATGACATATACAGCATTTTTAAAATATGTTTTCTAAGTAAAAATATTTACATTGTTCAACATATTATTCATTGACAAAATGTATTTTAAGATAGGAAATGCCGCTCTAATCAAAGTTCATATATTTTGGCATTAAATGCTTAAAAAGATATTCAATTTAAAAAAAATATTTGCTCAAGCTTTGCATATATTTAGCAAGTTTATAGTTTTTGTTGATGCCTATGTAGGAAAATAAGAAGAGATGTCTACACATACTTTCAGAAATAAAGCTGCCTGTACTAAAGTAAAAAGTGTGACAGGTTTACCTTGTTGGTTCTTTCTCCTTGTGCGTCACTTCCTGGTACGGGAGTCTCGTCCAGAACAGTTTAACGTCAGAAACCAAACTCAACCCCAGAGCGGACTGCAGCTAAAACACACCAAAACCAGGTTTTGTTCAGCGTTTCAGGAACCAGACTGACATCAGCACCAGACGAAAACAAAAAATGTCTATCGGACTTGACAAAGACTGAATGCAAATTTGATTTTTAGTTTTGTTCATTGTTACACATTCAATTCAATTCAATTCAATTCTCATTTATTTGCATAGCACTTTTCACAATACACATCATTTCAAAGCAGCGTTACAGAAAGTGCATGAGTCCATATTACAATTTAGAGTGTTCTGTTATCAGTGGTAACTGTCTTATGTATGTTATGTATTTCAGATTTATGTATTTCAGATTGCATATTTGATTTTCTGTCTAATTCTTCAATCTGCTTGTTTTCTTACCTGATGGAGAAATGTGTTGTTCACTGCAGCTGCATCGACACTGGAGGCTAATTCCATCCTCAGAAATATTTTTTTCCTATAAGCTGAAAAACGCAAAATAACAACACTGGTTTAAAAAACAAAAAGATTCTGTGGTGAAGGAAATACTACAGACACAACTATTGTAATTTCTATCTAATTTCAAGCAAGAATTTTAAAAACAAAGTCAATTCTATATTAGTACTCAATTTTATCCCAACATTAAATGTTAACTTTATAAAATTAAGTAAAATTTTCTCAACTCTCTGATACCGGTGTCCTCATCATGCACTGGAGCATGAATAATTAATAAGGTTGCATTTTTTTCACTGTTTTCCAGCTGTATTTGCATTGTTTTATCATTGCTTTTGTTGTTAGGTTTAGTAACTTGCTGTTTTGGAGTTCAATTTCTAATCAAAATTGCATCATTCAAGGAATGTTATCATTATTGTGTATTGTGTGCCAAGCATTGAGGTCTCTGTGTAAGCTAAGTAGAAATTACTCGACAACTTTAAAGCTACACTGTGTAACTTTTTAAGTTGATTCTTAGCAAAAAACACTTTGGTCTATCAAAAGTATATGTGCTCATTCATGTGTAATTACTTCCACCAACTAATAAAGTATTGTGACGTCGTGCACTTTCCCAGAGAAACAGACAGGAGACAAGGATCTGGTTTATAAGCACCAAAAATGGCTGAGGTTTATTTCCTAAACGTGTACAACCTAAACATGGGTATCAGGAAGTGCCTAACTGTTCCCCAAAACAGAGATGTGTCCTTCCACTCACTTCTTCTTCTCCTCCCCCTAGTCCCCCATCAAAACCGCCCTTACCTCCCTAAGCCCCTCCCCCTTAACCATTTCCCTCCCGGACACCTCCCCCAAACAGTAAGTGAATCAAGTAAGCATATTTATAACAGAGAATAAACAGTGTCAGCGCCACATTGTCCCCTCCTCAAATTTCCTCGTCCCCGAGGAAGGTGAAATCCATTAAATGCCAGGGCACCCGAAGTGCCTCTTTGGGCTGAAGCCGTGATCCAATCCTTGCTCTTGGGGTCTGCTGCGACCCATTGGCAGGTAGCCCATGCCTCAAGGGTGTAGTCGGCCGGTACTCCACCTCCGGGGTGATACGATGGCCTCCATCGCGATGTCTGCTGCCATTCGAACGATGATCCGGGCTCATAGTGCAATCTTCAGGCGTCCCCAACCCAGACCGCCCCAGAAGAACTCCAGACCCTCCCGGCGCTGCGTCTCCAGCTCCTCCGAGAGTATCCAGAGTGCCCCCAGGAGCCTGGGTCAAAGGGTCACCCTCTTCACAGCCTGCTGAGGTTCCCCACCCCTTGTCCGACGCTGCGTCTCCAGCTCATCCGTCCGCAGGGTGGGTCGCCCCAGTGGTCTGCCATTGTCCTCTGCTCTTGAAGGGTTGTCGTTCTCCCAAATATGGAGCCGGACAGCATGTGTAACACCACAGCCTGTCCCCCAGGCCTCTTCCGAACACGATAAAATGACTCTCCAATCCTCCTCACTACATACAGGGTCCCACCCAGGCACAATCCAGCTTAGGTGAACATCCCTTTTTCCTCTTCGGACTATAGACCCATACCAGCTCTCCATCATTAAAATCATGACCTGTACAATGATGGTCATATGCCCGTTTTTGGCGTATACCCGCCTGCAAAGCCTGACGACAAGCAAACTCATGGGCTGACTCAGCCGGTCCTGTAGCTGATGGGAATACTCCAATCCGGGTGGGGCCTTTGGTGCATCTGGCGTTGACCCATCAGCAGGGAGGATGGGGTTCGCAATTCTCTGCCCAGCATGAGGAGAGCTGGCGTACATCCAGTGGTCTCCTGCACCGCACTCTGACTTGCAACCAGGACCATCGGCAACTGAAGATCCCAGTCCTTTTGATCCTGGCTCACACACAGGGCTAGCTGGGTGGCCAGTGTTCGATTGTACCTCTCTACTAACCCATCACTCTGGGGGTTTAGGGGAGTTGTCCTTGTCTTCCGGATACCCAACTGCCGGTAGAACTCAGAGAACACATGAGACTCAAAGTTCCTCCCCTGATCAGTATGTATCTCAGTGGGAACCCCAAAGCGAGCAAACAGACCTTCCAACAGGACATCCGCCACTGTCCCCACCTCCTGGTTGGGAACAGCATAGGCCTCTGGCCATTTTGTAAAGTAGTCCATTGCGACTACCACAAACCGATTTCCTCGAGGGGTCTGTGGAAACGGTCCTAGTACATCTACGGCCACAAGATCCATGGGACAACCTACCAGCCGTTGTTGTAGCGGGGCATGAGACCGGCCCGTTGGACCTTTTTTAGCAGAGCAGGCGTCACACTGACGACAGAATGACTCCACATCCCTACGGCAGGTGTGCCAATAGAACTCTTGCCGAACTCGTTTTAATGTTTTGTTTACTCCAAAATGTCCTACCCCCGTTTGTCCATGCATAGCTTCCAGCACCAAGCGGTGATAGGACTTAGGCACTACTGTCTGCCACCTGGTTACACCTGTTACAGGTTCCACGAATCCTCTCTGCAAAATCCCAAATTCAATGCCAGGCCATCCCGCATGGACCACAACCCCCTCACCACTGGTCCAAAAGCCATGACCTCTTCCCATGTAGGCCTCCTCCCGGCTTCCACCCAGTCGATAACTACCTGGAGCTCGGGGTCCTTGCACTGCTCAGCGGCCCAGCTCAGCTACATTTGAATCAGGCAGCACTGCACAACAAGACACCTCCATCCCCATCTCCGGGTTCATTTCAGCCGGTCCCTGCATCCATATCCAGCCAGCCACTCACATTGTGGGCAGGATGCCATACAGGTGCCCCTTGACAACCCATCCGCATTCTGGTGACTTTCCCCCTTGCAATGCTGAATGGTGAACTGAAACTCCTGCAGGCGTTCTATCCACCGTGCCACCTGTCCCTCTGGCTCCCGGAAAGACAACAACCAACGTAGGGACGCATGATCTGTTCGGATCACAAAATGAAGACCGCAGAGGTGATGTCTGAAATGGCTGACTGCCTCCACCACGGCTAAGAGTTCTCGTCGGGTCACATAGTAATTACGCTCCGCCCTGTTGAAGGCCCGACTGTAGTAGGCAATCACCCCCTCTCCCTTTTCCCCCTCCTGGGAGAGAACCGCACCCAGACCTACATTGCTGGCGTCTGTATCCAGGATGAATGGCAATCTAGGGTCTGGGGTGGCCAAGACTGGCGTATGACACAAAGCCTCCTTCAGGCTTTCAAAAGCCTGCTGCTGTTCTTGCCCCCACTGGAACCGCTGTGATTTTTTTTTTGTCAACTCATGGAAGGGGAGCAGCAACAGTGGCGAACCCAGGAACGAATTTCCGGTAATACGACGCTAGTCCTAGGAAAGCCCGCAACTGCCTAAGGCTGCACGGGACAGCTGCTGTCTTCTGCTGATCAGTGGCCACCCCTGCCACACTCACATAATGGCCTAAGAAGGTCACGGCTTTCTGCATCAGCTGGCACTTCTCCGGGTGCCATTTCAGACCAGCCTGGCTATTCTGGTCATGACTAGATCGAGAGCACTCAGGCCGATTCAAAGTCTTTTCCATGCACTAAAATGTCGTCCAAATAGACCAGGCACACCTCTCTCGGAATACCCTGGAGCACCCGCTCCATCAGCCGCTCAAAGGTTGCTGGAGCGTTGCACAGACCAAAGGGCATGGTCTTGAATTGCCAGAGGCCTGTCCCTGTCATGAAGGCAGTCTTTGGTCTCGCGTCAGCACTTAGAGGGACCTGCCAATACCCGCTACGCAGATATAGTGAAGAGACCACCTGGACCCAGTGATCCGGTCTGAAGTCGACACAGAAACGCCAGCCGCCGTCCTTCTTGGGGACCAATACCACCGGCGAGGCCCACAGGCTTTCCGATGGCTTTATAAGTCAAGTTTCAAGTCAAGTTTATTTGTATAGCGCTTTTCACAATACAGATTGTATCAAAGCAGCTTCACAGTATTAAATTAAAATAATACAACAAAGTTTGTTTCAAGAGGAATTTATTGATTGATAAAATTAGATTAAATATCCCCAACTGAGCAAGCCAAAGGCAACAGTGGCAAGGAACCGAAAAACTCCATCAAGTGACCTAATGGTGTCCTAAAACTCCATCAAGTGACCTGATGGTGTCCTAAAACTCCATCAAGTGACCTGATGGTGTCCTAAAACTCCATCAAGTGACCTGATGGTGTCCTAAAACTCCATCAAGTGACCTGATGGTGTCCTAAAACTCCATCAAGTGACCTGATGGTGTCCTAAAACTCCATCAAGTGACCTGATGGTGTCCTAAAACTCCATCAAGTGACCTGATGGTGTCCTAAAACTCCATCAAGTGACCTGATGGTGTCCTAAAACTCCATCAAGTGACCTAATGGTGTCCTAAAACTCCATCAAGTGACCTGATGGTGTCCTAAAACTCCATCAAGTGACCTGATGGTGTCCTAAAACTCCATCAAGTGACCTGATGGTGTCCTAAAACTCCATCAAGTGACCTGATGGTGTCCTAAAACTCCATCAAGTGACCTGATGGTGTCCTAAAACTCCATCAAGTGACCTGATGGTGTCCTAAAACTCCATCAAGTGACCTGATGGTGTCCTAAAACTCCATCAAGTGACCTGATGGTGTCCTAAAACTCCATCAAGTGACCTAATGGTGTCCTAAAACTCCATCAAGTGACCTGATGGTGTCCTAAAACTCCATCAAGTGACCTGATGGTGTCCTAAAACTCCATCAAGTGTAATATAATATAATTCCCGAAGCTTTCATCTCTTATAGGCAGTGATCTGCAGCCGACTGCCTTATAGGAGGTAACCGTCGTGCACGTTGCCGGATGGGTGGTGCATCCCCCGTGTTTATACAATGTTGTACCAACTTCGTCTGCCCGAAATCACTGGCTGAGGCAGCAAAAGGGTATCAAGGCATTTCATCACTCGCCATAATTTCTGCTTCTGCAGTTCTTCCAAACCCTCACTACTTCTCTCCCAAACAGCTTTTGCTGCTTGCATCAAAACTGGGCTCTCCCCAACTTGACTGCAGTTAATTGCAGACTGTTGATTTTACAACAGAAGTCATATCATTGATTTGATCTCAGCAACTTTTGCGGTGCGCGAGTGCTCACATATTATGGTAGCCTTGTTTGTGCTAAATAGAGGTAATTATACCTTTGCCATTAATATGTTTATAAGCAACTGAAAAAAGCACAAATGTAAGGGCATGTCAGAACATCTCAAGGACCCCAAAAACACCTTAGACCCCAGAGGGTTAAATGCCTGGATTTCGCCTGCAAAAACACCCCGAACAACAGTAAATGTGACCGCATCTTAACCCTTAAATACCTCGGGTCCTTATTGACCCAGGACGTCCTTCACTACCCTCCCCCTCATTCATTTTTTTAAAGTTAGACATCAACTTTCTTAGTATTCCTCAATCTATTAATTATAAACAATATAACAAGAAAAATAAATAAAAGAGTGACTGTTTTCTATTTTTTTTTTTTTTTGTAAAGTGTATAGGATTGCTTGTGACCAGAGGTATAATAGTGTTGTTGTTTTTTCCCCTGTGCAATTTAATTTAATTAAAAATTTTGAAAGAATTATGTGTAATTAATTTAAATAATGACAATTTCTGATGACTCAATAAGAGCAATTCACACTGTAAAAAAATTCTATTTTAACGAAGTAGCTATTCGTGCTGCCTTAATTTTAAGTTTAATCAACTTGAAATGTGAAATTATACAACAAATACTTTAAGTTGAAACAGCAATTTTTTACAGTGTGAATTGCACTTATTGAGTCATCAAATTGTTAGGTTTTAACGGAAATTAAGTTTAGCCATCTTGAAATGTGAAATTGTAATAAGTGACAACTTAGATTTTTGAGTTGACTAAACTTAAAATTTCAAGGCAGAACAAACACTTTAAGTTAATTTTTTTTACAGTGCATCTTAATTCTTCAAAGTGCCGATGTCTGATACACAAAAATACACAATATAATCATCAAAAGTTGAAATGCTGAGCAGGGCAAGTATTTTATCTCAATCAAATATTAGTGTCACTGTCACTTGATGGTGGATCTGGTGAAGAATATGAGCCAGATGCTGAATACTGGGGAAATGAGCTCTGACGAGGACAGTGATGATGGGAAAAAGCATCTGCTCAAATTGCACCCTTAAAATTCAGGAGAGTTTTATCCTATTGCGGCAGTTAGAGATCCACCAGAGTCGCTAAAGACCCACATATATGTAATAATAATTGCCGAAACATTCATGCATTTAAGGAACAGTGTAACATTTGTTCAGAATTTACCTGTTCCATAAACCTCCACCTCACACAGCGTGAGAAAATTCTGGATTTTAGGAAGGAACATGTTGACGTAACGGCCGCCCATTCCACCGCACGAGAAACTGACAGTGCCACCTAATGGAACGGGTGAAGAAACAACAGCACATCTGGAGAGAGAGAGAGAGAGAGAGAGAGACCACAAGACATCAGGTGACCTGCTCAAATCCCAATCTGAGGACACACTCAGTGAGTATCTTCAAATCAAATCAAATCAAATTTTATTTATAAAACACATTTAAAATCAAACTTGGTTGGCCAAAGTGCAGTACAGAATAGAAAGAGAGAAAGAAAGAAAAAACACACAAACAAAACAGAGAAAGAAACATAAAAGTTACGGTAGACTAAAAGCGCAAGAGAAAAAATGCGTTTTTAGCAAAAATTTTAATTCAGCTAATGTGGAAGCTGTTTTAACATCACCTGGGATTGTCTTTGCCGTTGTTTTCCAGGGAGTTTCCGATGCGGATCTCTACTCCAGTCATGCGCTCCGGATTGTGGTCTGCTCTGTTGGTGATGGTCACCCTGTTAATGTAGTAATAATCCAGCAGGTCCAGCCTCCACCACGAGCTGAGTTGGGCTAATGTCATGGAGCAGGACGTGGCTTCACCTGGAGGTATCTGGTGCCGTCGATGGCGTTGCCGGCTCCCCAGCGTGCTCCATATGTGCTCGACTGCACAGCTTTTCCTTTCAATGCCAAATTCTCTAAAAAACATTTATTCAAAAAGATACAGAGGGCCAAGAAGAAATAAGACTGTAATGTGTGAGTTAATGACATGAGTTGACAATGCCGACTACTTCTAAAGCATTTATTAATTTAACATTTAGTTTATTTTAAAATCACAAATTCTATGTTAATATTTTTAATGCATCTGAGCTGACATGAATGAACTATTTTTATTAACTACTGTAACAAATGTATTGCTTAAATGCATTAAAGTGTTCCCAGAACTTTTTACCTTCCAAGTTTTCTGAGCTGCCCTGATTGGAAAAGACACCTGTTGCAAAAAACAAATATTTCCATTGATTTCTAAGAAGTTGATTAATGTTGCATTTGATTCTTTGAATATTTGCATAAAGAATTGCTGAACAGTTTCTATAATTTCAGTATTATCTGACTGATGCATGTCATTTATACTCACCAAAAAGTAAAAACAGGTAACCGAGTCCCTCCATCTTGTTTTTAAAGATAAAGGTCACTGGAATAAAGGACATCTTCAGTGAGGACATCATATATTGCAATTATTGAAGTTATAGGTGAGATTCTGCAGATCATTCATGTCATTCTGTTAGAATGACATACTGCACCTGTGATGGTCAGATATGAAGAGTTTCTCCGTCTTCCCTCTTTATATTCGTCTTTCTCTGCTCATCTTCACCTCACACATCAAGACTGATTTGCAAAACAAATCTGCCAAAATTTGATTGAGACTGAGATTGAGAATATCAGGCGTCAGAAGAGGACAAAAGAATTGTCCGGTACTTCGGATTCATTTTCATAGACTTTAAAAAAAAAAAATTTCACATACATCACTCACTCAGATATCTATTTCATGTTGTTTATGCTCATCTGCGATACGTATCGTCGATTTTCCTGTCAGATGTTAATAGACATTTAAAATAAGTGTCTTTAAGATGTTATGGTTAATGTAAATCCAATTTAGAGATGTACGTGTGCTTACTGGAGCTCCCCTGTTACCTATACATAATAAAACGTGTTTTTACACCGTCGACAGTTCAACAGTTTACTCTACAGTAGTTCAACATATGCAATTTTAACACAAGGAGCCGTGTTTACTCACATTTGAAAGTTTTATTTAATTTGTTTAATAATGACATACCCTCTCCCGTGGCCTCCTGGGATAGAAAAGTATTGATCTACGAGTCTTCAGAATCTGGGCTGAAGCAGTAAGCCATCCGGCAACTTCTGGCCTACTCTTTTATGAATACTGAGGTTTCCGACATACTACTCCGTTCACGTACTGTTTTCTCCTACTATATAATAGGAAAGTAGGAATATTCAGACACACTATTGGTATTCGCACGTCCGAATCTCACGAGAATTAGTACGTCACCCAGGTAATTCTCGCCTACTCTTTTATGGATTCGGACATACTTATTCGTTCACCTACTGCTTTTTCCCTACTATATAGTAGGGAAGTATGCAGTTTCGGATGCAGCCAGGGAATCAGGCGCTTACAGGACCGGAGGATGGTGGATGACTGAGTAAATGATGGACCGGATGCACACACCTTACTGGACGACAGGAATGCAGATCTGATGGACATATACAGGAGAATGGAGGACTAGGAAGACGCTGGAGAAGAAACAAAGGAGTGGCACAGGAGGAGAACGCTGGAGAAATTACAGGAGAAAACGCTAGTGACAGGTCGCTGGAATCGCTGGAGAAAACAAGGTCCACTTCATTCGGGAACGAGACCGGACAATGAGCTGGGGCGAAGTGTGTGCTTATATAGCTGAGGTGATGAGGGTGCAGATGAGGTGCAGGTGTGTGTGTGTGTGTGATTAGAACTCAGGAGAGGGAGTGCGCAGTGATAGGCAGTGCGTTGTGATTGGTTGTTGCAGGAACCTGGCAGATCTGTGACAGTACTCCCCCCTCCCGGTTGGCGCGTCTTTGCGCTGTAGATGATCCAACCGGGAGGTGGGGTCGGCATCCTGGAGGCAGGTTATGAAGACTCCAGGGTGGAGCCGGCAGTTCGGGAGACCAGGGTGGAGTCGGCAGCTTGGGAGACCTGGGATGATCCACCTTCGTGGCCTTGCCCAGGGACCCATCTTGGCTGAAGGCTCAAGCGCGGCAGCGGCCATCTTGGCAGAGGGCTCTGCTGTGGCAGCCATGATGGGACAAGATTCTGGAATGGCGGCCATGATGGGACGAGACTCTGGGGTACAGGGATGGAAAGGGAGTCCCAAACTGCTTCCTCCAGGGTGTAGGACGATCCACACAGCCACAGGATGTTTTTTATGTACCTCTTCAAGGAACACGTGGTGGCAGCAGATGGAAATTGCCTGAAGAGTGGATCGTGAGTGAAAGATGGATTTGAGGGTCACATCGTTCCAGGACACCTGGTGAGCGAGTTCGAGGAACTCCTCTGTGTATTCCTCGATCGGGTGGTGGTCCTGGGAGATGGAGAGAAGCAGATCGGCTGGGTCTAGGGGGATGAGGAAGATGCCCATCTTGCGGTCTGTTTTTCTTAGGTCCGGTCTTCTATTACGGAAGCACACTCGGACAAGGAGAAGGAGATACAACAGGTGGTTTATTGACAACATGGGGAGTGTGCTGTGATAGGCAGTGCGCTGTGATTGGTTGTTGCAGATCTTGGACACATCATGTACATGCTAAACTTTTTTCTAAATTTGTTCCAATTTAAAAGTAAATCCACATGGTTCTGAATGGGGACATATTCCCCAATTCTACCCTATTATAGCATTATTAATAATTATCATGATGAAGTACAGATTCTTTTATTAAGAATTGTTGTTATATATTATGCATTGTTGCATTCATTGTTCATGTATCCAACATGTCTATGTAAATGCACCTTGAGTCCAATACAAATTTCCTCTCTGGGATAATATTTGATTTTCTTTCTTTTCTTTTTTTCAACAGAAACGTTTCAAATTATGTTCTCCTCTGAGACATTTGCAGATTAATTCAGTGTTGGAATGTGTATCACTCTAGACTCTAGATTATCACATTTGAACAGATTAGATTAAGAATTTCCAGATGATCAACATTTGCACAGTTATTATCCTTTCATGTCCTGTTAATTATGTCCCTTTTTTAAAAAGCTTTTTTATTGTTTTGCCAGGTTGCGTCCAACAGAATGTGACTTGGCCACTGATTGAAAATGTTATAATCAAAGAAGAATAACCAAGCACACAGAGGTAAACGTAAGATTTTCATGATTTTCATGAGGTTAAATTGAATAGAATATAATTGTATTATAATATGACCAAGCCAGTGGAAATTCTACTACAAAATACCAGGAACATATATAGTGTGAGAAAAGTTTTTTACTTTTTTTGTCCAATGATGAATTGTTTTGTGTGAGGTTAGTATCTTCGGCACATGTGTGTTAAACCTGCAGACCTGTAGTTTGTCCTGCTTTCCACTCCATCTGGATCAGCTCGATCATTGATCATTTCCCTGTTGTTTTGTGTGGATTTGAATGATGTAAATCAGCACTTGAGCTGCACAGGAGTCCAGTCCCTGCTCAAACCTTAGTTTCTTTCACATACATTCTTAAAGATAAAGGTTCTTTACTGGCATCAATGGTTCCATAAAGGACCTTTAATCCATGGAATCTTTCAACTGCACTTAAGGTTTTTTATAGTAAAAAATAAATAAAAATTCAGATTATTAAAATTTCACACTATGATTTTTTTTTTCCCTTTTAGAATTGTTCACTGATAGGTACGGAAGCCCTGAACTGCAACGTAAAAGAATAAAAATTAAAAATCTGTTAAAAAAATTAAATAAAAAATTATGAGAATAAAGTCGAAATATTTCGAGATCAATGTCGAAACATTACAAGAATACAGTCTTCTGTAGACGTTCTTTTTTTTCTTTTTTTTTTTTTTCTTTTTTTAAAGTAATGCGCTCATGAAGTCGAACTGCCTCGAACATGGATCTAAACATAGTAGCTTTTTACTCTTATCTGTGCTTTCAACAAAAGAAAATCTACAGGTGCTATCTACCAACATGGCAATTACCATTTGTTTTAGGACGACTGTAGACGAACACTTGCTTGTTGGGTGTATAGATCGATCTTAAGTGGTTGTCTAAAGCCTGTGAAGGTCCGCTGACACAAACACATCCGTTTTTTTGGAAACAGTCACAGTATTTGAAATTTTTCCGGGAAATCATTGACTCTTGACTCTTTTTTGAATCAAAACTCTTTGCACGCCAACATTAAATGTGGCCATTTAATAAATGCAGCACTAAGATCGAGTAACACTAATAGAGAGATACAACCACGATGGTACGGTCTAAATCCTGACTGAAAATCTTCGCAGATATAATTTCTTTCTAAAAAGGAACATAGTTGTGAGGATACTGATTTTTCTAGTATCTTTGACAGAAAAGGTAGATTCGAGATCAGCCTGTAATCGACTAATTCTGTACGATCAAGTTGCGTTTTTTAAAGCGGTTTAAAATCATAACCAGCTTTAAAGTTTTTGGTACGTATCCTAGTGACAAAGATGAATTAATGATATGAATAGTTTGGTTCCAAAACGCGATAAATCCATTTTGATTAATTTGAGTAAACATGTGTTTTCTTTACCAAGAATGTGGCAAGATGAAAACCACTATTTTCTGTTTCAAACTTTCACATAGCATCTTTAGGTTATAATAACAAAAATAAAATAAAAAAATCAAATCCAGATTTTGATTTCAAAGATTTATTATAAAAACTGATAATTTTTCCCCCAAAATGCAATAAATTCATGACACTTTTTTTTTCAAAATGCAATTAATCCATTGAATCAATATAAAAGTTATTTTTCATATTGAAACTGTTGAAAATACACAACAAAATAAGTTGATCCACATATGACAGCCTCTGGGGCCCGTTCTTCGTACGTCGCTAACTCAGTTAGCTGGATTTGATTGTTGGCGATTTGGCATGATCTTGGATTGTTTAGTTCTTTAGAAGCTCATCCTGGACTTGCTGTCATAGCAACAGGTGCGCAAGCTTAACCTGTTCGGGAGCAGGCTTATTTCATGTTAACAGGATTAGACTGCAGCTTCATAAGCGGAGCTGATACGGGAAGTCCAGCGCTGAGCGATAGTGCACTTTCTGAGATATATATTTTTTCTCTTGACTCGTGAGATTGTCGTTTACATTATTAATTTGTTGGACACGCACATTTATGTTCGACTTGTCAGAGTCTGGCTTTAACTACAGCACAAACTGTTTGCATTGCCCTAAGATTATTTGCGAGCGGCTCTTCCTTTACACTATTGGAGATGCGGAGAACTTGATGGAAAGTGCTGTCTGTCGTGTCATTCGGAGTTTACCTGGCGCTTTTAGGTTTAAAAAACAGTTGTAGGTTTTTTTGTGGCATTTCCAAGCCAATTAAGACCCCATGTTGTAAAGCAGTTTTTTTTAAAGCAGTTTTTTAGGCTATCATAATTTTTTTTATGAAGATCATGCAGTTTTTTTTAGGCTATCATAATTTTTTTATGAAGATCATGCAATCATGACCATGCCGATTACAGATATGTCACTCAGGCTTCACTAACGTGATTGGTACCATAGACTACAGGCTAGACCATAGACTGCCATCAAGGCCTCAATGAAGGAGATTATGTGAACAGAAAGGGGGTTCACAATGTAAATGTGCAGCCCAGTTACTATTGTGATTCTTAATATTCCAGATTAGTAATATTATATCAAATTAAAAAAAGGCAGTTGACTAAAATCTTCCATATCACAAATGTGAAAGCAAAATGGCCAGGATCTGTGCATGAGTCATGACTTAAGAATTTTCAGAGATTCACATTATGCACATTATTTGAAAGTAGTAAGGAAAGTTCCACAATTAAATATCAAGCTCACTGTATTACATACACTTATGCTTATCCTAACAGAACTGCATTTTTTCATAGGTGATTATGACATGTTCCTGCCTGCAGACAGGTGTTTTATGACCCCATTCCCTGACCCAAACCAGTTACAACGCAGCTCTAGCCAGGACAAGGGCACACAATGAAATGAACTTTGGCTAAAGGGAAGATTTCAGTGTCTGATAAGTCTGAGGGTTGCACACCTGACAGGGCCTGGGACATTGTTGCATGTGCCATATTACACAACATTGCCAAAAAACAAAAAACAAAACACTTTTCATTAAATGTTTAATAAAAGACAAATATGCTTAGTTCCTTGAGTTTTATTTCAATTGTTCTTTGTAAAGAAAAGCCAGTGGTCAAGTACCTGCATCAAGAGATATTCGACACATGCCTCATGCAACAAATAAAAAGGAAAAGTTGGCTATACACTGCCCACCTGTAGGCCTATGTCTCCTCTGTCTGTGCAGACTCTTCTGTAGGCCTTTCTGTAGATGTGGAATCCTGCAACTTATATTGCAGCCATAAAACATACAAGTATAAATTAAGTAAAGTTATTTATGCACTTGCAGGTAGGCTAGTTCCTCCATATGACAGTTATCTGAGAGGGTTTATTCACGTTTCTTCCCTACCGCAGAAACCACCACAGGTTCATCAATGCCGTCAAAATTATACAAATTTTTGTTTGATTGTTGATCAGAAAGTACAAAGTAGATAGGAAAAACTAGGATGCCGGGTGTATTCAGAGCGCCGCCGTTACTGTTTACAATGCGTGGAATGGTGCGCTGTGATTGGTTGAGCAGATTTATCGCATTCTGCAGAGAAAGGAGACTGGCGTTTGTCACGGTTTAGAAAGAAAGGGAGAAAACATGAGAGAATAATGTAATAAACTCAAAACAGCCCTACGGTGGTCAAAGAACAGCCAGCCGGTTTAATCAAAGAGAATTTACACTTTATTTCAAATAGAGAGGCTAAAACTCATCATACGGGTACAGATAAGATATGGAGCCAGGGAAGAGAAACACGGGAAACTCCGCAAGGCACAACACTTCATATACACACAGTGAGTTTTCACGCTCAATACGTCACACAGTGTTTAATACTCAACATAGCACCCCAGCCTGCACAGCACACAGTGAACACATTAAGGCGTGTTTCCTCCGTTCTCAGTTCCCCAACCTCCCTCTCTAACCCGCTGTCCGTTACACAATACACAGTCAAACAATTCATATAGAAATAGATTAAAAACACTTCCCTCTCGCGGGGCAGAGAAGACTCATCCGTAGGGGGTGAGTAGTGAGAGCAGCAACCCGTCTTCTCACCGAAGACGTCACTCTACCGTCCAGGGGCGGAACTTAAAAGTTCATTCATAAAATCCTTCCGTCGTATGCATCAAGGCATTCATAAAGTCTGGGTAGCACGTGGGCATTCATTCATAGAACCTCGGTAGCACATGGGCCTTCATTCATAGCACCTCGGTAGCACGTGGGCGTCAGCCGAGCAATATTCTGAGGTAGTTGGTGACACTAATTTCCCCCCTCTACAACTCAACTATCTCACCCCAAGGCAGCTAGCTAACTAGCTATCTTCATCTCCGGAGGACCTACTGTCCCCGAGAGACAGCCAAAACGTTCTCAACAGGTCACCACACTCAGCCTCCCCCGGTTGCCCCACACCTCTTTTTTAAAGTCCCTTTGTCCTCCCTTCACAGGTGCATGCCATCAAAGCAGTCATGTAATCGGCCAATGACGACACACTACACTATTCCCCCCTCTACAACTCAACTATCTCACCCCAAGGCAGCTAGCTAACTAGCCATCTTCATCTCCGGAGGACCTATTGTCCCCAAGAGAGAGATGGTCCTCACTGCAGAACATGAAATCCACGGGGAGGAGTCGGATCTAGATCCAACTCCTCCCACCTTACATATACCTAAACCTACCCATCTCCACCCCCTGATCCCTAAACCTACCCATCTCCACCCCTTAATCCCTAAACCCACCCCTAAACCTACCAATCTCCACCCCTTTATCTGGATCCAACTCCGCCCCCCGGATCTCGTGTTCTGCATTGAGGTGCTACTGAAAAATTCAGATACGCAGAATTAGAAACATATCTGTTTTATATCAATATTCTAATCAATATTTTCCATTCTAATCAATATTCGCCTGTGCTTCCCCCTAATATAGTCCCAAGTCAATATCTGCCTAGGAAATCGCCTAGTGTTAATCTGCATCGCTATTTGTACTCGTTGTGAATACGCAGGCCACAAGAAGTAATTAGGTGGTTTGTTTATTATTTTTTATCACTTTTACTCAGGACATTCTAGCTGGCAACAAAGTATTCCATTCATTAAGCTAAGCTAAGCTAGCGCCAACCCTGTCAAACTAAAACAATGCATGCACTGAGACAAAAATGCATTTTCCCACCTATCTAAATGTAGGAAAGAAGGTGAATAAGCCCTATTTCAAAAAACGGTGGAGTGTTCCTTTAACATTTGATCTGAATATACGTCGCGTTGTACAGTATGTTGGGACAGAGGCGTCAGAACAGCATAGAATCCACGATACTACGATATTTCTTCAAGAGCAGATCGTGGAGACATTTTAATCGTCCACGATCAAAAATCATGATATCGCACACCCCTAATATATATATATATATATATAAAACTGTCAATCAAAAGTCAATACTAACTGTCAACCTGTCAATCAAAAGTCAAAACTAGCTGTCAAACTGTCAATCAAAAGTCAAAAGGGGCGGGACACCTGTCACCGGAAGGGGCGGGACACCGGAAGGGGCGGGACATGCCACCGGAAGGGGCGGGACCTGTCACCGGAAGGGGCGTGGCACCTGTCAATCAATCATTTTTTGACAGGTGGTCCGTGGTATCAACATTGACATCGATGGAAACTTTCTATTCCAAAAGAAGGAATAGCTAGTGGAAACAGTTTATAGTGTAAAAATGTTCTTTAAAATTTTAAAATGTTCTTCACTCTGAGAAAAAAAAGGTTATTTTAAGAACTTTTGACAGAAAGGGTAGAATAACCCTTTCACTTGTTTGGGAATCACTCGGTACTGTCAGATTAACGGTTTAGTTCACCCAAAAAAAATCCTCATTCACTCCCTCTAACCAGTACGACTTCTTTTCTTCTGTGGAACACAAAAGATATTCTGAAGAACATTAGGAACCAGTTGAACCAATATTGGTGCTGATTGACTTCCATTGTATGTACAAAAACATAATTGAACACATTTTTCTAAATATGTTCCACAGAAGAATGTCACACAACTTTGACACAACATGAGGGCGACATAATTGTTATTTTTGAATTAACTTTAAAACGAAGCCACAAAAGCATTAATTATCACTATTCAAAGAATTTATGAATAAAAAAAGTAAGCTTTTTTATGTACAGATTCAGATGTGCGCTGATCATTTGATCATGTCTTGTCGTTTAAATGTCATTATCAAATACAAATCTGGTTTGCATGATGTCTCTGTCAACAGTAGCGCTACACTAAAATAAAGGTTCTTTATTGACATCAAAGGAAACTTACTATTCCAAAAAAAAAAGGAATAGCCTAGTGGAAAACATTTTATAGAGGGACTCTGAGAAAAAAGTTTTTTTTTAAAGAACTGTTGACTGAAAGGGTAAAATAAATAATCAATGTAAAAATGAAGCAAACCGCACGTCATGGACGTGACAACAGCATTCATAGAGATAAAATAAAAAAGGTTATATGTATTTTTAATAAAACATGTTGCAAATTATATACACAACAGATATGATTATTTTGCAGTTATTTCCAGACCATTCTGAAACCTTTGATTGCCACCCTGGCCCTTTTGTGGCCTCACCACTGGTTGAAACACTGCATTATTAATGACAACTAATCAAACTATTCAAGTTCAATTTAAATCCTCACAAATGAAATAAAGCTAAAGACTTCAAAGAGTAAAAACTGTTTATTCACTCATTGTTTGCTCTGAGTCCTTATTTATCTGAATGCCTGTAATCAATTAGCTAAAGCAGCTCAGACGATTTATCATAGGCTATTACAAAACGCAATATTACATTTTACATATTATATTTGATAAATGTGAACTGTTGCAGTTAATTCTTTGAAACTTTGTTACCTTTTCAAAATATTCCATCAAACTGGATTATTTGAGGCGCGTGCACTAATATTTTCACTTCCGTTCGTTTGATCGTTGTCTCAAGGACACGCCCACAATAGGGGAAATATCCACTGGAACAGTTTCTCAACTGAATATTACACAACAGGGGTAGAAGTATTGCACAAACACAGGCCTACAGGCTTTTCTAAATCATAAAAATATTAATTTTCTTTGTCATAGGCTATGTCATAATTCTTAAACAGAATTATGCTTGCATCATATTTTGATTGGAGAACGAAATAGCAAATGTAACTGCTTTTGAACTGTGATTTAAATCTCAATCTAAAAATATTAAATCATCCAGATTATTCTCTGTTCATTTTCAAAATTTAGTGAGTTTATTCTCAACATTTTATTTACTTTTTTTTCTCAAATGTAACTACTTTTTTTCTCGAAACACAATTAGGCTACTTTATTCTCGAAATTTAATGAGTTTAATCTCGAAACACAACGACTTTATTTTCTAAATTGAATGAGTTTATTCTCAAAATTTATTTCGACTTTTTTTCTCGAAATTAACGAGTTTAATCTTGCATTATAATGATGATTTCGAGAGGTTTTTATTTCTTTATTATTGCTTGGCCCCAATCCTCTTCCGTACTCTTCCGTAATATCCAAAATCATTTAATTCTCTCTTTATTTCTGTTGATGCATTTTGTCAATTTTTTCACTTTGGTATTATTTTTTATTACATAAAAAAAAAAAAAAAACGTACAAAACTCTAAAGAGAACATAAAATACTTTATGCTTTTAAATGTTTAAACATTTTCATTTGACTTTCAATACAATATACAAAATCAATTTAGTAAATTATGAAAGTATTTCATTTGGACATAATCTTCCTTGAAAGTAACTGCCCCCTCATATTCAATCCATGAAGAGCTTTTTTTTTTTTTTCAGATCCTGACTGAATAAGATGCGTCCTACCCAAATCAGTATCCCCTGTACTAAAAAGTTGGTTATAACGCTCTAACACTTGACGAATGGCCTGCATTTGTTCTACATTAAACCCTCTAGAGTCCAATCCAAAATAAGAAATCAAAGCATCCGCCGACCACAATATCTTACCGTCACACCCTTCATCTACTTCCTCTGCACCTTCCCCCACCTCTACATTTGTAGCCAACACCCCAATTTTCATTCTATCACGTAAAGTATGAGCTTCCTTAGTTACATTAATGACACGAACTGGCATAACACCAGCGGTGACTACACCCACCACACGTGCCACTAATCATCACAATAGCGAGACAGAGAAGAGCCGGGCTCCAGCATACCTATTATTTTTCCTGGCGGCGCTCCCTCCACTGACCCCAAAATTATCACTTCGCTACGTGGTGGTATCCTGGTATCCCCATAAACTACAACTGGCATGGAAGGAGCTAAAAAGTCAGTTTGCAATTGTACAGACATTTTTTTTCCCATCACATAGCAGCATAATTCTTTCAAATCCAGTTTTGCACCGAATTTGACTAGAAAATCACTGCCCAGTAACACTTCACCGAGGCTAATATCTGCCAGAGAATCAAATTGACAAGTGGTTTTCCACTGGCCCATAACTTCCATTTGATCTCCATTAGCAACCTTCAATCTACCCCTATACTCTGCTAAATCACCCCCTCCACCGGTTGCCTCCAGCCAAAACAGTTTAGGTACGATTGATACTTGTGCCCCTGTGTCCACCAATAAGCGGGTCTCCACCCCCCCAACTTTACCAAACACATAAACTCCACCTGTTTCTGGTTGGGACTGACATACTCCCCCAGACATAGACGCAACAGAGAGAGGGGCGGGCTCCTGGTCTACCGGGCCCGCCCCCTCCCGTTTCCCGACACATATGGGCAATCTTTCTTGAAATGCCGAGTGCACCCACATTCCCAACAAGCTTCAGTCTTATCTCTGTTTTGTGAGTCTATTCGTGCACTATCAGTTTAAAAGTCCGTGCATCTCGTCTATTTGTAGCATAATCAGTCTGATGACTAAGCGGAGCAACCAAATTCCCTGTTACTTTATCTTGTAGTATTTTAACAGTACTCTGCAAAGTCTTTACTTCTTGGCGGAGCCCTTCTACCATGCCCATTAAAGATTGAATTTGCCCATCTCTAGCTGGCCCAACATTATCATTTACCACACCACAAACTTTTGTATTTGGGAGAGCACTATTTCGTTCCAAACTCCGAATTAATTCAAGTTCGGACGCCAGATTAATAGCCCCCTCTAACGTGGCTGGTTTCACACTACGCAGATGAATACGCGTAAGGGAATGAGTGCAGTGATGAAGAGCCTCCAGCAGGTGGAGACGAGACACTAGAGGATCAACACTAGAGGAACAGCACAGAGAGAAAGAGCGCTAATTTGAGGCATGTTTGGGTTCGCTCTCCTTCTACTGTCCACCTGATGTTTCCCAGGTCAAGTGGAAATCAGTTCACTAAATAATGTAAACTTGACTGACTGCTTCATCTCCACTTTAAATAATAAAGCTAGAGTCTAGTCCACTTCTCCTGCCCAAACACCACCAGTGAGGTCTTCACCAGAGCGTTTCTCCACGCGGTTAAACACACACACTCTCTTCTCTTCTCGTGTGAAATCACGGACACTTTCTTTGGCACGTGTCGGATGTGTAATGATTCTCCCGCACACTCTCGCCGTGACAGAATAAACCTGGGCTGACATCATGAGCTTGACTGCAGAGACTTAGACCGGTTAGACCGTAAAGACCCCGGTATACTTTAAACCGAAACATTAATTAGCGTGAGTTTCAAACAAAATCAGGACAAAACAAAAGTTAGTCTGGAGTTTGTTTCGGGAACTTTCCGAGAAACACCTTTGAATTGTAATTGGTCAGTGGTGATGATGTAATAGGTGGGTGTGGCTTTGAGGCTCCGCCTTCTTCGCCATATTTTCTCTTCAGTTCGTCGAGGTCAGAATTGCTCAAGTATTTCGTTCTTTTTCCCCCTTAGAAAGAGCGATAAAGAACGTGGCCCTGCTTATCTCGGGGCCTTAAAGCGGATCAACCCATCCGAGAGGAAAACATGAGGTTCTCCTGACACTCAACACTCTTCCCTTCCCAGATTACATGGGAATCTCCTGTGGTTTCGTTTCCCAAAGTTAGCATGGGTTAGGGCTGCACGACCCTGGAAGACACTGACATGCCATATTTACTCTTCTGTGAGATATATATTGTGATAATTAGAAAAACAGGAGTCTAGGGATGCACGATATATCGGTATCGGCCGATATCTGTTCATTTTAATGTTATCGTTATCAGCCCAATGAAAACATGTGGCCGATGTATTAAAGCCGATATATAATGTGTTATTTCCCTCAGCTGAGACTCTTCAGATGCACACTGCTCAACATGATGGCTTTGAATTGCGTGAAATATGATCGAAATCACTTCAAAAAAGGAAAATACTGTGAAGTACAACATCTCTGTCATATAGACGACAGACAATGATCATGAAAACATTATAATTGTGTGTTTTGGACATGGATTTTGTTTTAGTAATCAAGCTCTCAAAACCTGGATTTAGATTCATCAGCCAATATATCGGTTATCGGCTTTCAAATATAAAGAATTATCGGTTATCGGTATCGGCCAAAATTTTGGTGCATCTCTAGTTGAATCCACGTGTACCGGATGTGGACCGGATGTGGACCGAATGTGGACCGGACATGTACCGGATGTGTACGACACGTGGACCAGATCCGGCCCACATCTGGACTGCGTTGAGTCCACATATACCAGATTCAGCCCGGATCTTGAATAGCTATATTTTGGGAAATAACTCTAGAATGAGCAGGTGATTTTGTTGGCGAGTTTGGATTGGGAATATTCCCACTGTTTTTGAGCAGTATCGCGATGTCAGTTTAATCTGGACGTATGGTGCAGCCCTGTCCACGGGCCAGGGTTCAGAAGCGGTCGTCTCTGGGCAGCGCCGGGGACCGGAACGGGCTGAGGCCGAGGCTCCTGCGAGGGTGGACCCGATCCTCCACCGGCCGACCCCAGCCCAGGTCTATGAGCGGGGAGTCAGCCGGGTTCAGCGGGGCGACCCGCAGGGACAGATTCGGGCTGCCGTTGGTCGAGCAGGGCGCCGAGCGTGAGGTCGGGAAGGGGGTGGAGAAGGGGTCAAAGGTCGACCCATGGTCCGAGTTCATGGAAGGGTCCACCTTAGATTGAAGGGGTCCAGTCCGGCGAGGGGAAGGGGTCACAGTTCGTGAAGGGGTTGTTGGGCGAGGGGTGGAACCCCAGGCGAGGGCTGGTGGGAGTGCTGATGGGCTTCCGAACGCCGGCTCGGTCCACGGCGCCAGCCGATATGAAGCTCCACGGGTCGATGCGGGGCCGGTTCGGGGACGGGCGGGGGCGAGGCACGATGTTGACCTCCAGACGACGGGTTTTGGGGCTCCACAAACGGGGGTCCGGGTACAGGGCGAACGGCATCGGAGACTTGTCCTCCGCCTCAAACGTGTCTTGACACAACGGAAGATCCAACACTAATAAAGAGAGAGGTGAATCAGTCACAGTTCAGCAGTGCTCGGAGAAAAGCTTCTGATAAACACACAAATGTAAAGGTAACATCATTTGTTCACAGCATCAACTGCACACTTAGCTTTACTTCTAATTCTTGCACTAGTAACATCAGTTTGGGCAGTTTTATGTTAAATATTTACTGGTTCTGAACAGTAGTTAATATTTCAATATTCAAAATATTACTTAAAAAATGCCATCTTATTCTACTAGAACAGGTTTTCCTCCTTGGATGTTGATTATTTTCCACATATTCTCCATTGTTGCGGCTCCTCTCTTCCCAGTCTGTCAGTAACGCTCTGTTTAGTTCCTGACTCTATGAAGCCCCTCCTTCTGAAAAGCACACTGTGCTCTGATTGGTCAGCTGGAACAGCGTGTTGTGATTGGTTGAGCGCTTCGAGTGTATTTGGGAAATGTCCCGCCCCTTACCATAACCGCCAGTTTAACACACTACTAACCACCTAAACCAGGCCCCGCCCCTTTATTCTGCGCATTAATTATTATAATGAGGAATATTGTGACGTGTTCGTTCCCGGAAGAAACTCAAGATACAATGGAGTCGTTTCAGGAGTTCAGGAACACTGACACTGATTTAGAGAAGAACAGCAACATTAATCACACTAAAGAGAAATGAACATGGAAACGGCATCATAAGTCCTCTTTAAAAATAAATATCCTAGATTATTTACGCAATTGCAGTGTAAATACATCTAAAGTCTGATTTAGAAGTGCCACTTCTGCAGTGAAAAAGTGGATTTTGTTGATACCGATTTCATTTGATTCGTAACAACCTGTTTAATGGTGAAATATCTGATCCGAACTGTTGAGTTAGTGCACACATAACAGCTACAATAACACCAATGGTCACCAAAGTTCAATGGTCTACTGTCAGTTCTTGGTACATTAATCTACTTTTATGCATTTGGCAGATGCTTTTATCCAAAGAAATGTATACATTTATCATTCAGACCCATGACTGGCGTTGTGAGCTAAGGGTTAGGGTTAGGGTTATATTTCTGTTTAATGCAAGTCCTCTGATGTTTTTTAAATGGCTAATGCTGATGGGATTTCTAGACAGCTGATTGGCCAATAGTTATGAATGAACTAGAACTAGAGCTGAGTTCTGAAGGGGTGAGGGTTACCCAGCTGTGAGGAGTGCAGTCCGTGACTCGCCCTCCTCCTGCGCTCGCCGCTCTGATACGAGACCTCGGCGTCCCCGTTAGCATGAGCCGTCCAGTCTCCGGTGCTGTCCTGCGTCCGGCGTTCCCGGTCCCGGTCCCGGGGGTTTGGCGGCGGCGGGGTCAGCATCAGCGGCTTGGTCTCGGGAGGCTTCAGTGAGTCCAGGAACCCCCGGGGCAGAGAGTCTGTGCTGAAGGTGATCAGATCCCCCACAGGCTCCGGCTCCGGCTCGGGCGCGGGCAGGTGCGTCCGGGACGAGGCCCGTGGCGGGGGGGTGGGGGGGTGCTGGGCCTCGAGGCAGCGACCCAGAGCCACGGACGCCAGCAGGGCAGCGCTGCTGAGCAGAGAGCGGTGTGTGTTCTTCGCCACACCCCGGGTATCCGGCTTCGGGGAACCACAGGGGGACGAACCCCCTTCCTCACTCTCTGAACCCTCTGACACACACACACACGAGAGATATATATATACACTACCAGTCAAAAGATATACAGTAAAGTGTGATTTACTCCTTGATCAAAGCTGGTGTGTGTGTGTGTGTGTGTGTGTGTGTTACCGTTGTGGCTGGATGGTGTGACGGGTCTGTACTCCTCGAAATCAGCTTTAGATTCGTCATTCTCATTACTGTCCATGTCCAGGAGTTTGGCTCTCATCGACAGACTGACACACACACACACACACACACACACACACACACACACACACACACACACACACACACACACACACACATCAGACCACTTGACTTCATCCGTTTGGCACACAAACGCTTAGAGAAAGCACTCACCTGTTCTCGAGTCGGAGGATCTTCGGGCTCTTGGGGCTCTTCGGGCTCGGATGAGGAGTGAATCTCCTCTCACCGTTGGTTTGCTTGAGAGGAAGAGACTCCAGTGGCCACAGCGAACTCCACTTACTCTCACTGGGACTCACTGGGACACACACGCAACACACTCACATGTGAGAAAACAACAGCGCCGCCTTGTGGTGACACTGAGTCTGAAGAACCACACAAACGCATGTTCACACTGATGGAAAACTGATCTTATGAAGTCTAAACTGAACTCGATCTCTCTCATCTCAATAAATAAATAAAGGTATGGCGATACGAGGTTTCCACCCGACAGAGACTAAATATAGCTAACAATAGTTTGTATAAGAACACATGTAATGATTAGATCTTGATGTAAGTTCACCAAGCCGTTAGTTAGCACTGTAACGTGTTTTATAGGTCAGTTAAACTAAACCGAGGTCATGTACAGGTCATGTAGAAGATAGAGAGATGATATATACACACTCACGCTGTATCGCTCGGAAGCGCGGGCCGATGGACGGAGAGCCCAGATCTGGAGAGTTACGTCTCTTCTCCAAGCCCGGAGACGCCTGGACCGTGATCTTATGGATGAAATCTGCAGCGAGAAAAACAAGCCATATTTACAGCCAGATCACGGCCAACATGAGACACTACAGACAAAAACAGGGTTTTAGGTTTCTCATCGATGTACTAGTCCATAACTTGACTTATTTCAGACAGAAAAATCCAAAATACCATTTCAGTGTTTATTTATTGCACTTTATCTATTTGCATCCAACAATACATATCAATAAATTTATTTTTCTCCACTTCTGTAACACTTAAATTCACCAAAACTTAGAGTTTTATTCACATCTATATTCTGAAGGTTTTTACAGAGGGGTTTGTTCATATATCATTCAACCTGATTTTTATAGCATTTTATTCCTAAAAACATGGAAAAATGTGTGTTTTTCTGTCGGTCGACGGTGTTTTCTGAGTTATTAAGGGATAAAAGGAGAAATCAAAAAACCCTTCTGTAAAAACCTTTAATTCTAATATGTCCACAAGATTATTGAACTTGACTTCATCCAGTGTTCATATTAATCTACTCAGATTACTCAGATTCTACTCAGAAGTGTTTGATGGCGAAGATGGCGCCGCTATGTTTGGCCTGCCACTTGCTTCTCTGTTTTTTCATGTTTGTTTTTGCTACCGTCTCGCCGATTATTGTTTATGATCGCACTACGCTGCTGGAATTGCGTTTTACAACTAATCGCCTCCTAAATGCCCAGTCCTTCAAACCACCACCGCCACTGTTGACATTAATTCCTTCTTACCTGAGACGCCCTGTCTGTCTGCTACCAGGCAGTAAGCGTCGCAGAAGACGCGGTCGGAGAAGGGGGTTTCATGTCAGGCTGAGGACTCACCTGGATTCTCTGTCGCCGAGGACTGGAAATCAATCAGGACTTGGCAGTGCTCAAAGATCGTGGGAATGCTACCGATGGCTTCGGCCGGTTAATTCCAACACTGGCGTTCCATTTCCGTGTCCCCGCCGCGTCAAAACATCTACCCGGGGTTGCGTCCAAGGAAACCTCCGTCCAATTCCTCGTGTGACATCACCGCCTGTCAACTCGACCACGTTCCGCATGGCATTATGTAACACCAGATCGCTCAATAACAAAACATTTGTCCTCAATGATGTCATCTCCTCTCACAATCTGGATTTGTTTTTCCTCACCGAAACCTGGCTTCCCCCAGGTGACGTCAGTGCCTTTTCGGAACTCCTCCCCTCTGGCTATCTTTACCTAAACACCCCGCGGCAAACGGGTAGGGGCGGGGGGATAGCTACTACACACAGACAGTCCTTGATATGCCGCCAGCTGTCCACTAGAGGGTATTCCAACTTCCCAGCTTCAGTCTCACCTACAACTGCACGTCATTAGTGATAAATTTCAGTCCGGTTTCAGGTCTAGACATAGCACTGAATCAGCGTTACTGAGGGTCCATGATGACATTCTTGGAGCTCTGGATAGTAAAAGCTCTGTGGTTTTGGTACTACTGGACCTTACCGCTGCATTTGACACCGTGGATCATGCCATCCTCATCTCCCGTCTTCAACATTTTGTTGGTTTGCAGATCGCACTGCTCAATTGTTTCTCCTCATATCTCACTAACAGAACTTTTTCAGTAATGCTCGACGACTTTTCCTCCTCATCTGCCCCTCTGTCATCCGGTGTGCCTCAAGGATCCATTCTTAGTCCTGTTCTGTTCTCTCTCTATATGCTGCCACTTGGACAACTCATCTCCTATCATAACGTTCATTTTCATTTCTATGCAGACGACCTCCAGATCTACCTTCCTGTGATTCTGAACAATCGTTCTGCGCTGGACCCCCTTTATAACTGCCTTAAGGACATCAAGCAGTGGCTTTCCAAGAATTTCCTTCATTTGAATGAAGGAAAGACTGAGTACATTCTGTTCAGCCCTGACTCACCCAACAGTTCTCTCAGTTTTGGTCCTCTAACACCTCAGTTTGCACCCACTGTGCGTAACTTGGGTGTTATTTTTGAAATAATTGCACTATGACAAACAGATTAGTGCAGTTGTTAAGGTGAGCTTTGACCAGCTAAGGCTTCTCAGTAAGGTCAAACCATTCTTGTCCCGACCTGACCTTGAAAAAGCCATTCATGCCTTTATCAGCTCGAGGATAGACTACTGCAATGCCCTCTACACTGGACTTAATCAATCACTCCTTAATCGGCTTCAACTGGTTCAAAACGCGGCAGCACGTCTCCTCACCAACACCTCCAAACGCTCACACATCACCCCAGTCCTCCGCTCGCTCCACTGGCTCCCGGTGCGGTTTAGGGTGGAGTATAAGGTCCTGCTGTTCATGTTCAAGGCCATCAATGGTCTGGCCCCGGTCTACCTCGCCGATTTAGTAATGGTCTACCAACCACCCAGAACTCTCCGCTCCTCTGAACACACCTCTCTGGTCATTCCCAAATTCAAATATAAAAAGTTTGGAGGCCGGTCATTTGCCGTCCAGGGACCTAATCTGTGGAACGCTTTACCAACACTCCTACGAAGCATCACCGTGTTGAGTGTTTTTAAATCGCAGTTGAAAACACATCTGTTCAGACAAGCTTTTAACACGTAACCTCTGACTCGACTGCTATTTTTTGCATGTATATTTGTGTTTTATTTTCTGTTGTCTATTAATGCTTTTACTGGAAAACGCCTTGTGCACCTTTTGGCTGTTGTAAGGTGCTATAAAAATAAAATTTGATTGATTGATTGATTGATTGAATCTTCTGGAAATGTATGCAAATTAGTGCATATTTACTTGTTTAATTTGCATATTTAAACAACATTTCAGAAAACTTGTAATACAAAGCAATTGTCTTAGTGTACTGTGATTAATCAAGTGGAAAAGTAAGGTAATATTAGTAGTTAATGTTCCTCCTATTCACCTGTGCATCTCGTCTTTGAGAAACCACCGGTAGAACAACATGGTTAATAATTATTACTAACGATGTGCAGAAATGTGTGTGTGTGTCTTCTGTGTTCTGCAGAAATGTGTGTGTGTCTCTGTGTTTGCTCTGTTACATGTTAACTTGTTATTTTTCCATTCTAGTGTCATAACACCTCATTACTGTGTGACTGCACCTCATTAATATCTTAAATAAAGACAGTGTAATAATTAGAGTCTCTGAGAGTGCCATTTGCTTATAATAACATCTTAAATACACTGATTACAACAGATTATGTCTGTTAGCATCTACTCCACACATCCTAGCAGCGTGAAATCATATCATATAAATCCTGAACATCCTAGAAACTGCATAATGTAGTAAAATAATCCAGAACAGCCTCTCAACCACATTCAGTCAAACTCAAATGTATTCAGAGTTATCAAATCAGTTGATATTTGACTGGTTTTGTCCATCCTTCTGTTAGAAGTTTTCCCATATTTCACTAGTAGTCACTGTATGAAGAGTTTTTGGGTATAATATGTCTCAGTTTACTTTATTGTGCTCTCCTCACTTACATAAATGAACTATAGTGTCCTGATCACACTAGTGAAACAATATCACACTTTATATCTGGTGTCTGAATAATTTTGACTCTAGCGACGCATTAAAAACTATTGTTACCCCCATATCCCATGAACACATCCTTCAACAGGGTTAGGGTCAGGGTTAGGGTTAGGGTTAGGTAAGCATGATTGTGGTGGCTTCTGAATGGGCAAACACGGCTCACACTTCTCCATTAAATGTGAAAATCTAGTTTATTCTCATGAGCTTTAAAACGAGACAACAAGCATCATGTGTGCATGATGAGCACATCACTCCAGGAACCCTTGTCGCTGTCTCTGAATGAACAGAAGATTGAAACGCTTTGATTAAACATGACTAATAAACACACGACTGCCGTATTCTGTGTCAGAAGCTCATCATCTTACAGAAGGAGCTCAGCTGTCCTTATGAGGTGAGTTTGGAGGAAAAGCATGTTATTAAATGTCGTCTTTTGTTGGACAAGAGGTTCATAAATGTGTCTCATGTTTGGAAAGATGTTTGACGCGTGTTGCTTTTTCAAATGCACGTTATAAGGACTCAACTCAGAGTGAGCCACGTTTACTGAGCCGTACGTCACTGACAAGCTGCACATAACTAATAATCTCAGCATGCCGATTTCATAATCGTGATCAGCCAAAAAGTGCGATTACATGTAAACTGATTAATCGTGCAGCGCTACTCTGTGTGTGTGTGTGTGTGTGTGTGTGTGTGAAGGCCTCACCCTGTGGCATGCTGATCTTCTCCCCGTTCTTAACCTTCAGCTTGTGCTTCTTGAAGGTCCCCTTGCGCTTCTTGACGTTGGGCTTCTGGTTGTGGTTGAGGTGCAGGATGAGCAGGGAAAGCTCTCGCTCAAACACGTCCTGCTCCCACTGGGCCAACTGTTGCTCTCGCTGACGGAGGAACTCCTCGTGAGACTTCTGTTCCAGAGCCGCACGCTTCAGCTCCTCCTCACGACAGCGCAGCTCCTACACACACACACACACACACACACACACACACACACACACAC
>FLSR01004888.1:2225225-2237638 GCA_900092035.1 Leuciscus waleckii | reverse complement strand
CGGACTCAAAACACTTCTGTTTCACATCCGGACTCAAAACACTTCTGTTTCACATCCGGACTCAAAACACTTCTGTTTCACATCCGGACTCAAAACACTTCTGTTTCACATCCGGACTCAAAACACTTCTGTTTCACATCCGGACTCAAAACACTTCTGTTTCACATCCGGACTCAAAACACTTCTGTTTCACATCCGGACTCAAAACACTTCTGTTTCACATCCGGACTCAAAACACTTCTGTTTCACATCCGGACTCAAAACACTTCTGTTTCACATTCGGACTCAAAACACTTCTGTTTCACATTCAGACTCAAAACACTTCTGTTTAGCTGTGCATTTACTGAGAGCACTGTGCCACTGTTCGCCCGACTGATTACACTGTACTTTAATTCCTTTTTATTTTAAACTGTTTTAATTATTCTTATTTCTTTTATTTCTTTTAATTACTTTTATGGAAAGCACTTTGAATTACCATTGTGTATGAAATGTGCTATATAAATAAACTTGCCTTGCCTTTGGGTTTTAATAATTAATTAATTTGACCTTTTCACTTGTTTCCATTTATGGGATACTGTTTTTGTTTTGTTTTTTTTCTAATCAATAAAATATTTTAGACCTCAACATAAGAAAAATGTATATTCACGGTCAATACATCCATTCATATATCCCCTCAGAATTCCCTCATATATCCAGGTTTTCCAAGACTGTGAGAATCTTGGTTCTTAAATGAAAATGACATGAAAATGAATAAAAATAAGACACAGGATGTCAGTTTTCATTTTGATTTTGAGCTGTCTTAGCTTATTTTAAAGCTTGTGTTATCTCATTTTAAAACGATTTTGGGTCCCTTTGAAAAGTCTATGAAATGCCATTGATAATAATGTAAAACCATAGTGAATTTAATTTTTACATTTTATAAACACAATTTGTGAGTGCATGTGAGTGATTGACCATTAAAACATGAAAGCGGAGAGCAGTGATCAGGTTTAACAGGTCTAATCTATCCCATGATGCACCAGCGCACCTTCTCTTTAGCCCGCAGCTCATCGAACATGTCCTGGATCTCCAGCTTCCAGTCCTCCTGGAGGGAATGGAAGGAGTCCTGAGGCATCTCCTCCTTCACCTGCTCCTCCAGAGCCGTCAGCTGCTCCAGGATAGAGCTAAAACTGGGCCGCCGGTGCGGGTCCTGGTCCCAGCACTCTGACACACACACACACACAACAGCGTTTAATGAAACTTCACTGGCAAAGGTAGCAAACAGACTTCGTTGTTGGTTTGACAAAAACTTAAATCACTTTAAAAGCTTGAAGGTTTTTCAGGCCGTATCAGATACTCTACTGATAAAAAGTTACAAATAATTAATGTTATTAAATGTGGATGGATGGATGGATGTACCCACCGGACATGAGCATGGCGAAGGGTTCAGGACAGGTGGAGGGGATCGGAAGCGTCAGTTTGTTTACAGCGACTCCATAAGCCACAGCCAGACCATCAATCCCTCGGTACGGGACCTCACCAGTCAGAAGCTCCCATAATAACACACCATAACTGAAGAGAGAGAGAGAGCGAGAGAGAGAGAGAGCTACCACCTCCTTCACTTGGAAGGACTCTATCTATCTATCTATCTATGCCCACTACCACCTCCTTCACTTGGAAGGACTCTATCTATCTATCTATCTATGCCCACTACCACCTCCTTCACTTGGAAGGACTCTATCTATCTATCTATCTATGCCCACCACCACCCCCTTCACTTGGAAGGACACTATCTATCTATCAATCAATCAATCAATCAATATGATAGACAGAGGCCATGGGGCAAATTTGGCCAGGATCCCGGGGTTACACGCCTACTCTTTTTCGAAGGACATCCTGGGATTTTTAATGACCACAGAGAGTCAGGACCTCGGTTTAATGTCTCATCCGAAGGACGGTGCTCTTTGACAGTATAGTGTCCCCATCACTATACTGGGGCGTTAGGACCCACACAGAGTGAGCGCCTCCTGCTGGCCTCACTAACACCTCTTCCAGCAGCAACCTGGTTTTCTGAGGAGGTCTCCCATCCAGGTACTAACCAGGCTCAGCCCTGCTTAGCTTCAGTGGGCAACCGGTCTTGGGCTACAGGGTGACATGGCTTTATAAAAGTAATGTTACGTTACTTTTGCGTTACTTAGTTACTTTTTTATAAAAGTTTTTTCTAAACGTTACTTTACTTTTGCGTTACTTATTTTTTATAAAAGTAATGTTACGTTACTTTTGCATTAGTTAGTTATTTTTATTAAATTAATGTGTTACGTTACTTTTGCGTTACTTCGTTATGTTTTATAAAAGTAATGCATTACGTTACTTTTGCGTTAGTTACTTTTTTTATATTTTATAAACACACACACACACACGCACACACACACGCGCACGCACACACACAACGCCTCTGCACTTCGATTTGTCTCAACATGAGGACAGGAGAGCTGTCAGTCAATAAATGGGAAAACAAAGTTACTTATTTGAAAAAGTAACTCAGATATTTTGTTGTAAATTTTAAAAGTAATGCGTTACGTTACTAGTTTCTTGAAAAATGTATCTGATTACGTGACTCAAGTTACTTGTAATGAGTTACACGCAACACTGGTATTAATAAATATTCAAACATTTTAATATTTTTAAAGCACCTCCTGTAGCACTGGTACACTGGGGATATTACAGCCAACATCATTTCCTTCAGTTCAGCAGAGATTCTTATTTAGCTCTCGATCACGAGATCATATGATCTCAGCGTTTCCCGAACGGAGAGTCGTGTAAAAACTCCTTCAAACATTTTAAAATTGCTAAAATTTGTAAAAAATAACTTCATGTTTAAAATTGATAGCTTTCAATTATATTGTAATGTTGAATGGCAAAAATGAATGTTTAAAATTGAAAAAAATAACAATAATTGAAGACATCAGTAGCAGTATTGGTATCAGTGATGCTGGCCTTTATTCATAAGAAGATGCCAGGTATTTAAAATATGAATTTGGAGATTAACGGAAATTATAAAATATATTAAAAACTTATAAAAACTTGTGCAATTATGGTAATTGAGCTGTCTATATATGAACAAAAGCCTTAATTGAAACCTGATCATATAAAGGGATCTCTTTAGAAGAAATTAGTGATTTCCTAGACTTTTAATGGATGGACAATTTTTTTAAATATTAAAAATATCTATATGACGGTATACACACTATGACAGTAGGCCTATTTACGCTGCTACTGAAAATAGCTACATTTCAAGGTATCATATCACAGTAGTATCGAGTATAGCGTAGCGTAGGGATGGCCGATATATTATCGTTTGCGATATGAGAATTAGTCTTCCCGTGATAATAACGATGAAGCCTAGTTGATGACGTGCTTCTGTTTGGGACGCATTCATATCTCGCGTGTAGAGAAGACAACTGGCGGAACTGAGGAGGAGCTCATTGCTAAACGAGTTCATCACTCTACTATCTGGAACTCTGAATCTTATCAGTATTTTTGTTAGTTTTTTACATTTCAAACTTGTAATTGATTTGAATTATTATTGTGTGATTGTGTTTCAGTACAGTTGCACTATCTAAACATTATCTGCACTTTTACAGAAGAAGCGTATATATTTCTCTCCAGAACGCATGCATCACTTGTAGCCAAAAACAGTGGTGAATGGTACTATATTTATATCATCATTGATATCGTTATCGCAATGAATACCACAAAATATCGTGATATAGTTTTAAGTCCAAATCGCCCATCTCTAGTGTAGGGTGCCACAGTTTTTGAAAATTCTCAAAGGGTGCCGTGACTGAAAACCGGTTGGGAAACAGGGTTAACCGGTAATTCTTGAAGAGCAGTCGACACGGTTTCTAATGTCACGTGATTAAGCGGCTGAGTTTACGTCTCTCTCTCTCTCTCTCACCTCCAGACGTCGCTGCCCTTGGAGAACGTGGAGGACTTGATGACCTCGGGGGCCATCCAGGCGTACGTGCCCGCCGTGCTCATCTTAGTGGTCTTGTGCCACTCTCTCGCCAGACCAAAATCTGTGATCTTCAGGGTTTTGCCCTCAATGCTGCCATTCTCTACAGGCTCAGCCAGCAGAACTGAGAGAGAGAGAGAGAGAGAGAGAGTGTGTGTGTGTGTGTGTGTGTGTGTGTGTGTGTGTGTGTGTGTGTGTGTGTGACTCTGTGTCGCCATCATTACAGACACTTCCTCTGCAGTTCCTGTAAAGTGGTGTGTGTTGTCCTTACGCTGGGAAACTCAGAGACTCTGGACTGTAGACGAGCTGAGCCATGCTTACATGCAAATCTATCTGTTGCTTTTTAAATGTCTGAATGAATGAATGAAACTCCCTAGAAGGACAAATATCACAATGATAAGATGACAACAACCCGTCCAATATCATGACAATATTCCTATCAAGATGTGACATGACAAGTTTCTAGCATGAAGTAATTGTTCTGTCCTCAATAAAAGTGTAACATTCACATCCAATCAGATTTGATGCTTAGCATTCATTCAGCTGTTCAAAAGGGAGCTTTTGACCAATGAGATTTCACTGAGTGTGGAGTCATGATTTGACAAAAATAGACAGCAGAATAGAAAGACAACAAAGAACACAGGAAAGATTTTTCAGCACTAGTTTAATGTGACGAGTTCATTTAATCAGTAAACTAAAGCTTGAAGAATCTTAAGAACACAGAAACTCTTCACGTTAAACTACTGAACACAGAATCTCTTCAGGTTAAACTACTGAACACAGAATCTCTTCACGTTAAACTACTGAACACAGAAACTCTTCACGTTAAACTACTGAACACAGAATCTCTTCAGGTTAAACTACTGAACACAGAATCTCTTCACGTTAAACTACTGAACACGGAAACTCTTCACATTAACTAACGTAGTCAAACCGATCAAATGTTGTGATGGACACATTGGTCATCACTGGTCATGTCGTTGCATATCCACTTGCAGGTTTTGTTTATTGGCCTTTTTGTGCTGTTAATCAAATTAATTTTCCTGAGATGGCCTTACAATTTTCTGCTGCTCAGCTCAGAACACCAAAAGCTTTCCTGTAGCTCACACAGTAGAGCGTTGGTGCTTGCAACGCCATGGTCATGGGTTCACTTCCCAGGGAAAGCAAGAACTGATAAGAATGTAAATGTGTACCTTGAAATGCAATATAAGTCGCTTTGGATAAAAGCGTCTGCCAAATGCATAATATTTTTTAAAACAATGTTAAATGTTAAAAGGATCTTTCCGCTTGACTCCGGACAATTATAAATTGTGTGAACAACTTGGAGTTTCATGCTGACCTCGTAATACACCGTTCCCGGAAGAAACTTCGCATTCATCACTGCTCGTCTTCAAATAATATTCCGGTCGTCTGTCCCAACACCCGTGCTTCGGGTAAAACACAGCAGGAAAATCGACTTATCAACTTTGGAAATCTAAGATCATTGTGTTTTGATCCCGACCTCGGAACCTGCAGACGCGCATCTTCAGAGTTGCGACATGCGCTGTTGAACACTCGCTCTTTAACTGATAAATCATCAGTGTTGAATTACAAAAACATTGACACAAACCTGGACATGCTACTTTTGATGGAAACCTGGCAGGTGCCCAATGACCTTTTCAACTTGAACCTTTTAACACCACCTGGGTACATCTATTTCTCTCAACCGTGTCTCCATCTTATATAATATTCTTGTTAGTGGCTCGGATTTTGCTTTCTCAGATCACAAACTCATAAACTTCAGTTTTAGTTTTTCAATATCTAAATCACCACTGAAGAAAATGCTCACCTATCGTAAAATCAAGTATGTGAATCCATCGTCTTTCTCTGTTTCAATAAGGGCTTCAACCTTGTCAGAATGTCTACTATCTAACTGTCCGTCAGAAATCTGCTGTATTTACAATAATGCTTTTTCTCAAATACTTGAGAAGCATGCTCCTGTTAAAACTAGACTGGCTCCATCTACTCGTGCCTCACCCTGCTTCACTCCTGAACTACAAACGATGAACACTGAGGGTCGCCGCCTAGAAAGACTATACAGGAAAACTGGACTCATTGTGCACTCTCTGGCCTTTAAAGAACATTTGCTCAACTACCGTACAGCCCTCAACGCTGCAAGATCCTCTCATTTCTCCTCTACCATGAGGAATTCCATGTGAAGGCCCAAATCACTCTTTGCTATGGTTAACAAACTCACTAATCCACCACAACATGTTATTTCGGGCTCTGGGGTGCTTGTGAATAGCTTCTCCCAATTCTTTTCAGACAAATTGAAGTCAATCACTGAATCCATCACCAAAGACACCCCTCATACAAGTGACTCAATGTAATTTGATGTTATCTGATTCACCCCACTCAACTCTCTCTCTGCTTTAACTCTGACTACTCCTGCTAAGTCTAACTCCACATCATGCCAGCTTGATCCTACACCTGTTCTGCTGAAGATGAGTGTCCTCAAGGTTGCACCCTTCATAATACATATGATAAGCTGTAGTTTGGCTTCCGCCATTGTCCCAGCAGAAGTAAAAATGGCTATGGTGAGCCCCATTCTTAAAAAACAGGCCTTGAACATTTAAACATGGACAATTACAGGCCAATATCTAATTTAACATTCTTAAGCAAAATCCTTGAAAAGCTTGTGGCTTCGCAATCGCGATCATATTTCGATGTTAATGGTGTTTTTGAACCTTTCCAGTCAGGATTTCGGCCATCTCATAGCACTGAAACTGCTCTTCTTCAGGTGGTTAACGACACTCTTTTGTCTGTGGATTCAGGGTTAATAAACATCTTGATGCTTCTCCATCTAAGCGCTGCATTTGACACAGTCTGACATGAAATACTGATCTCTTGGCCTTCTGATATCGGCATCACTGGTTCCGCTCTTTCCTGGCCCATTTCTTACATCAGTGACAGAGACTATATCACCACAGAAGGCTGTTCCTCAAGGTTCAGTTCTTGGCCCACTATTGTTCATCATCTATATCCACTTGGTGACATCATACGCAGACATGGAATTGCTATGCTGATGACATTCAAATTTATCTGACCGCCAGCTCCGATAGGGCATCCCTGCCTGACTCACTCACTGCATGTATCAGGGATATGAAGCATTGAATGTCCCTGAATTTCCTCAAATTAAATAAAAAAACTGAGATATTGGTGATTGGAGTTCATGTTAAGCCTTCATCATCTTTCTGATATCGGCATCACTGGTTCTGTTCTTTCCTGGCTCATTACACTACTGAATACAGAATCTCTTCACATTAAACTACTGAATAAAGAATAAATACTTCACATTAATCTAGAGTTGAAATAGTGAATCTCTTCTCATTAAACCTCTGATTAACTAAAAACTCTTTACTTCAGAATTCTGCTGAAATAATGTAACTCTTGACAGTAAACTACTGATTAAATGCTGAGGAAACTCCAGGCATGGCAGTGACCTGAACCCTCAGCACAGGAACAGAGGGAGGCTGTCTTTAGAAAATGAGTAGGAAGCAAAAAAATCAAGTTAGCTGGGGGAGAAAAAAAATAGAAACAGACGAAAGAAGAAAGAAAAACACAGGATGCTGCGATCTGGAACGACGGAGCTCGAGAGACAAGTCAGGGCAGGTCTGGGACAAAGAGATCGGAAAGAATTAAAAAACAACAGGCAGAGAGAGGGAGAGACACAGGGAGAGAGAGACAGATAAGATCGAGAACCACAGCGAGGGAATTGTGCGGCGAGCCAGCATTAAAAAGTTTGTTTTACGCAACTGAGGTGGTTTCCAGCCCAATGGACACGCTCTCGCCTGACTCTGTAGGGAAGTGGAGGATCATGGGATATACGTGGGAGGACAATAACGAAACAGACGTGCAAGAGAGAGGGAAAAAAAGAAAGAATAACTGAGGAAGGAAGACTACAAACACTCATTTTTAAAAGGCACTGAGCAAAGTCTTGGCCAATTGCTGATTAACACACACCAGTGTAACAGTGTTGACTGTTTTAGAAAAGCATAACCATGGTAAATGTTTGACTCTTCAGGTTAGCTTAACATGCCATCTAATATGATAATAGATCATTTTGATCATCAGAAAAGTTAAGTTTAAGAATAATACATTTACTAATGTAAATCAGACTTCACTTCTACATTTTCACAGATGTTTTAAATGACTGTGTTGCAGTATCTGTCGATTTCATCGGTTCATACAAGAGAAATAAACATGGTACAATATAATCAGCAAAACAAACACAAAGTCCAGCTCAGCACTTCATGTCTGCGTCCTAATATGATCCTTGACCCGTGCGAGGTCTTCTTATCGAGTTGGCAAAGTGCATGTGTGTGTGTGTGTGTGTCATTTGATATCCAGACCAACAACATTCCCTTACAAGGTGTGATACATGCCATGGGAATATCCTCTTCCCCCCGAAACGGGCAATTCTCTCAGAGTCCTGAAGCTCAACCAAACAACCCAAATAAATACGATCTGGGCCCAGACGGAATCATTGGAATTCTTGGATTTAAATAGAGTTGAAATGACTACAGTGCTGCTCCTAGATGAATGCACAATCAGGTTAGACACAATAGCAAACCAAACGCACATGCATTGAGTAGAAGATGTAGAAGTCTGTGAATGATGGGAGTTACGATTCTGAGGAAACTTGAGGAGCTTTTTCCCGGAGTTCTGCGGGCAGAGATTCCATGTGGGCCTGATAATAATCCCACAACACAACACCACCCGCCGCTGAATCCAGGAATGGACCATATTTGAGATTCAGTACTAACAGAAATGTAAAGGGAAATGCTCGCCAAGACCTCTGAGGTGGGACCGGGGACGACATATCCCAGCGCTTTTGCGAGTAAATGCAAATGTTCCCCGAGAAACTTTTTTGAACCAATATGACATTATATTTCAATGCTTTTGCATTCCCTCGCTAAATATTCTGTGATGGAAATAATAGGATATGGAAGGGGAAACTGCATTCCAATGCCACACAACTGTTTTGCATGTAAATGCAAAGTAGGGACGGGCGATATGGACTTAAAACTAAATCACAATATTCTAGTATTCACTGCGGTAACGATATCACTGACGATATAAATATAGTACCATTGACCACTGTTTTTGGCTACAAGTGATGCATGCGTTCTGGAGAGAAACACAAACACTGATCTACAGTGAAGCGCACCCATCATCAGATAGGCTCCTATAAAATACCAATTACACACAAGAATAAATAAAAAACTGTAAAGATCCAAATACCAGCCCTTGCAGAAATGATGGACAAGTTGCATATATACGCTTCTGTAAAAGTGCACATCATGTTTAGATAGTGCAACTGTACTGAAACACAATCACACAATAATAATTCAAAACAATTACAAGTTTGATTCTGTATTTATACTCCGGGAAACTAATTCTCATCGTGAGGAGAATCTTCAACTGGTATATCAAACGATAATATATCCCTATTTCTCAGAGGAATGCACTACATTTGATGAGCGAATGCAGAAGCAATGAAATATGATTTTCCACGTCCCTTTAGGGGTTCCTCATAACCGGTATTATGAAGGAAACTGCTGGAAACTGATGCACTCGGACCACACAGGACTTGACCCAGCGGCAGGCAAACATCATTCACACACCAGATATCATGTGTGATATTGTTTCACTAGTGTGATCAGGACACTATAGTTCACTTCTGTAAGTGAGGAGAGCAAAATAAAGTAATCTGTGACATATTATACCCAAATATTTGGTAAAATGTATAAAAATTTGGGACCAAAAATGATTGGGACCCTTTGATCTGATCATGTTTTGCTGAAGTGTTTTGTCTTTAATTGCTAATGCTCTTTTTACACACAGACTGAACACAATGAAGCATTGCTTGGTGATTGGTTGAGCTAAACTGGTATTATCTAATTGTGTAGTTAAATTTAACAGCTGACAGATATTCAACATAATTCATGTGTGAGACAGTCTAACAGAAGGACGGACAAAACCAGTCAAATATCAACTGAGTTCTGCTCATATTTTATTACCATTTTCTAAACTATAGCGAATAAGCTGTGATAATGTGAGAAATGTTGAAGGAGTGTGAATAAGTTTTGGTTTGACTGTATTAATAAATATGGTGTGAGTGAGGGTGATTTCTATGGTAACATACTACACTAAAATGATGTGATTTAAATGACTTTACAAGTTCAAATAATGCAGGTTTTGATGAAAATAAAAAAGTTTTGTAAAATGGAGGAGAAACTGCTTCCGATCAGCTTATTTAAATGTGAATCGCTTTGATAAAGTCATGAATTCATTCAAATCAACTGCTGGAAAACACTTAGTTTATAACACACACACTACCATTTTCTAAACTACAGCGAATAAACTGGGATGTGTACGGTTTTATAAGTCTGAATATGTTTGGTAAAAGAGGCTTGACGTGAGGACGAGCACTTACTGTTGTTGGACTTGAGGTCGCGGTGTATGACGGGCACGATGGCTCCGCTGTGCAGGTAGAGCATGCCTTGGGCGATCTGCACGGCCCAGTTCACCAGGACCTGCGGCGGGATCCGGGATCCGGCCAGGGCCCGGCTCAGGGGCCCCCCCGAGGCGTACTCCATGATCAGGCACAGGTTGGGCTCCTGCAGGCACACGCCCTTGAGCGCGATGATGTTCGGGTGCCTCAGCATGGAGAAGAGCCGGGCCTCGTTCTGCACGTTCTGGGCCGTGACGCTGATGTCCTCGTCCGGGTCCTGCCGGGCCGCTTTCACCGCGACCAGCTCCCCTTTCCATGTTCCCCGATAGACCTTCCCAAAGCCTCCGACTCCAATGACCTCTTCGAGACTCAGCTCAGAGAACTCCACCGGCTCCGGCTCGAGTTCGGGAACCACGGCCGGGCCCAAGCCTTGGACGACGCCAGGACCCGGGAGCTTTCCGTATCCGCTCGGTTTAAACGAGACGTAGTTGGACGGAAAGATTCCCACTTTGTTGTTGACCTTTCCCGCCCACCATCCCTCATCCCCGGAGATCTCTGAATCCAGAGACAAGACCTCCACGAGGTCTCCTTTCCTCAAGGTGAGTTCGTCGTTCCCTGAGGCTTCGTAGTCGAACAACGCGGTCCAAACCGGATTGGTGAAGCTCCCCTTCTGAGTCTGATCCAGGCTCTTCCAGGTAGACAACGGGCTCCGGGAGAAAATGTTCTTCAGCGGCTCCATTGAGTTTTATAAATCAGAATCGGATGAAGTGAGATCTCCTCTCGCCCTCAGATCTCTGTACGTCCGGGTGATCCGTGTATTAGTCTCCATTAGACGTCAATCCCAATGTAGGAGCAAAAAATGGACCCGGGATGAAGAAACCGGGTCCAGATCAGAGACAAAGAGTCACTTTAGGAGAGGAATAGTCTCCATTAGACATCAATCCAAATGTAGGAGCAAAAAGTGGACCCGGGAGAAGAAAAGGGTCCGGATCAGAGACAAAGAGTCACTTTAAGAGTGGAATAGTCTCCATTAGACATCAATCCCAAAGTAGGAACAAAAAATGGACCCGGGATGAAGAAACCTGACGTTCAGGATTCAGATCAGTCACTTTAGGAGTTTAATTAGACATCGATCCAGGTCCAGATAAGTGACAGAAAGTCACTTTTTGGAGCGTTTTGACCTGCATACTCTAAAAAAAACACCATAAATATCATGTAGTTCTGTGGAGAATGAAAACATGGATTTACTGACTTACCCGGATCTTAAAGTCCTTCTGAATCTCCCAAACAAGAGGACAAACTCGCGAGAGATGCACTAGAGTTCGACTCTGTGTTTAGCGGTCCATTGAGGGTCAGTATTTTTAGCTCGGTGGTTTTGCCCGAGCAGGAAACGCTCAGAAGAAGAAGAAGAATAGCAGGAAAAGCGAATTCAACTCGCGGCCAAACGCGCAGAAACGCGCTCTTAAACGCTCTCTCTCACGCACGCGTCGTCGGTTCCCCCGTCCGGACCGTCATTGTGGGTCTGTTTCTGAAGTTCTGCTGGAGTTCCTTTAACTTTAACTTCGCTCGGGTTCGGTATCAGGAAGAGACGCTCAGCTGATCGCGACGCGCTGGTTAATGGCGTCGCGTCGCGTCACTTCAGCGGCTCCACGTCGAGCGTCTTCTTCAGGCGTGGTGTTTCAGAAACGCACGCGAACTCGGTGTGTTGATGAGCCCGTTTACCGTGAGCTCTTCCCGTGTGGCCGGTGAGGGTGTGGGACAGGAACACTGTCAGATGACTGACTCTCCTCCTCCCTCTCCTGGCCACTGTGTGTGTGTGTGTGTGTGTGTGAGGGAGAGAGAGAGGTAGATAGAGTGTGTGTGTGTGTGTGTGTGTGTGTGTGTGTGTGTGTGTGAGGGTGGGTGTGTGTGTGGGGGAGAGAG
>FLSR01004888.1:2209159-2225005 GCA_900092035.1 Leuciscus waleckii | reverse complement strand
ATAAAAAGAGAGTCTGTCGTATATGAGAGAGAGAGAAACTCTGTACACACACACACACACACACACACACACACACACACACACACACCAGTGAAGACTCATGGGGTCAAAGGTCACGGTGGAGTTCAGTAACACTGTGTGATGCCCAGAATATATTCATACTTAATATTGAGGTCAGGGTTATTATGAAGTACAACAAAATCATATAAGATATAAAAATAAATATATTTTACAAACTATGTAAGGGTTAATGCCCTTCGAGGTGTCCAGTGTCAGGTATTAATCATAGTATTAATGGACGACGGCGAGGCGTGAACCGTCTGACGCGCAGCCTCCACTGAAGTCCATTAATACCTGACCATGGACACCTCGAAGGGCATTAACCCGCTTATACCATGGTCACTTGCCAAATAAAACATTTTTAAAACGTTAGTTTATATTTTAAATAGTTTTACAATCAAAATCTAAAGTTTTTACAACAATAACTTGGTTTCGGAGATATCTATAGTCCGCTCAGCTCGTAGAAACCTTCAGTTTACTGCCTGTTGCTATGGTTACTCACAGCTGATGACTGCCTGTTGCTATGGTTACTCACAGCTGATGTAGCCAGCGCATTCATTTATTAACTTCGAACGGTAAACAGTCAGTTTCACCAGAACTCCTTTACTAGGTGTCCTCTAGCACTTTTTAATGGACACCCTACAGCCAATCAGAATCGAGTATTCACCCAGACCATGGTATAAGTGAATATAAAGTAGTGTAATTTATTCCTGTGATCAAAGCTGAATGTTCAGCATCATTACTCCAGTCTTCAGTGTCACATGATCCTTCAGAAATCATTCTAATATGAGGATTTGATGATCAAGAAACATTTATGATTATTATCAGTTCATATTTGTGTGGAAACTGATGCATTTTATTTCTAAGGATTCTTTGATGAATAGAAAGTTCAGCATTTGTTCAAAAGATCCATATAAAACTGAAAATAAATGTTAAAATTAAATGTATATATTCATTTAAAAGCACATTTTCCTCCAAAATAATCTTTCCAAATATATATTTGTGTGTGTGTGTGTGAGAGTGTTTTACATCACTATTATATTACAATAATGAGAATGAAAAAGCGGGAGCTTTAATTAGAGATAAATGATCAAACACGTCCCCCAACACAGTTACTGTGTTCTGGAAATGAGCGTCAGATATGTCATATGAGCAGCTATGAGCCGTTATGAGCAGTTATGAGCCGTTATGAGCAGTTATGAGCTGTTATGAGCAGCTATGAGCCGTTATGAACAGTTATGAGCTGTTATGAGCAGCTATGAGCCGTTATGAACAGTTATGAGCTGCTATGAGCAGTTATGAGCTGCTATGAGCAGTTATGAGCCGTTATGAGCAGCTATGAGCCGCTATGAGCAGTTATGAGCCGCTATGAGCAGTTCTGAGCCGTTATGAGCCGCTATGAGCAGTTATGAGCAGCTATGAGCAGTTATGAGCCGTTATGAGTAGTTATGAGCAGTTATGAGCCGTTATGAGCAGCTATGAGCAGCTATGAGCCGTTATGAGCAGTTATGAGCAGCTATGAGCAGTTATGAGCCGTTATGAGTAGTTATGAGCAGTTATGAGCCGTTATGAGCAGTTATGAGCAGTTATGGGCAGTTATGAGCCGTTATGAGCAGCTATGAGCAGTTATGAGCCGTTATGAGTAGTTATGAGCAGTTATGAGCCGTTATGAGCAGCTATGAGCCGTTATGAGCAGCTATGAGCCGTTATGAGCAGTTATGAGCCGTTATGAGCAGCTATGAGCGGTTATGAGCAGCTATGAGCCGTTACGAGCAGTTATGAGCAGCTATGAGCCGCTGTGAGCAATTATGAGCAGCTATGAGCAGTTATGAGCCGCTATGAGCAGTTATGAGCCGTTATGAGCAGCTATGAGCCGTTATGAGTCGCTATGAGCCGCTATGAGCCGTGCTGATCCTGGATCAGAGATGACAAGCGTCGCTCACGAGTAAAGCACATCCAGAGAGCAGTTACTGAAACCTCAAAGTTTATTTCACTCATACAAAATCAAGAGAAGTTAAAAGCTGAAGACTCTCACAGCAAACATTAAAAGAGTCTAAAACATGTAAAACAAGGGGAAATCATTTATACACATGTGCATCGTCCCGGTGTGAGTGTGTGTGTGTGTGTGTGTGCTGGGAAACAGAAAGGGCTCGTGAGTGGTGTGTCTCAGTGACGTTCGACAGTGTCATCAGTGGAGGAAAGAAGCTTTAATAGTAAAACTAGCTTAAAAAGGACAAAACCAGAAACAGAAGAACTGACAAAGCAAACAGAACAGAACCATTAGCTCTGCATTCCCTTCCAAAACAAGTCCAGCGCCTCCTGACCGTCCCGGAGTGATGATGATGAAGAGGAGGAGGAAGAGGAGGGAGAGTGCACAAACACACTGGGGTAACTCTAGGCGAATCCTCCGGGATCTCCGACAGGAGGAAGAAAAACCGCCCAATAAAACAAGCATAACTGTTCCTGGACAATAAAACAAGAGTTTAAAAGAAATTAAAACAGCTAATCCAGAAGCGGTGTGTGTGTGTGTGTGTGTGTGTGTGTGTGTGTGTGTCTACGAGTCGTAGTCCTCGTCGTCGTCCTCGATGTGGTTCCTCTGCGGTTCCGGAGCCGGCGCCGGCGGGAACACACTCATCAGAGACGGGTGCGGGGAGAACACTGACAGCGCCCCCTGCTGGGAGCCTGCGGGGACACACTGCACCGGCGGGACCTCCACACTGCACACACAGACACACACACACTCGTTATACACACTCTAAACAGACATGTTTTCAAATACATGCATACATTGTGAAAATTTTCACAATTAAACGTGCTTAAATAATATACTATAAAACTTAATGCATGTTTGTCATTCATACATATATGTGAAAAATTTACATTATTCAGTTAAAAAGTATGAACATGGTTAAATAAAATAATTAGTGCTGGGCAACGCTTAATCAAATCCAAATAAAAGTGCGTGTTTACATAATATATGTGCGTTTACTGTATATAAATGCACACAAATGCATGTATACGTTTAAGAATTTTTATTCATTTATATGTCAAATATTTATATATAATATTATGTATAAATATGTATACAGTACATGCAAATATTTCATATATACATGCAAATATTCCAATGTTTGGCCCCTAGAGACGCAGTGTGTACGTTTGGCCACTAGAGGCGCAGCTTGATGACGGCGTGAACGAGCAAGGGATCATGGGAGTGTCGTCTCCTCCTACACAATCCAGAAATCATGTTCATGAGTACGGCTGGGTATCGCTTGAACTTTAACGATTACGAGTTCGGTTCTGCTTATCGATTCCAATAAGGATTTTAAAAAAAAAAAAAAAAAAAAAAAAAAAACAAAATTATTTTTATTATATGTAATTTTAACGCGGGAAGAACTGCGGAGATGATGTCACTGAGCGGGAAGAACTGCGGAGATGATGTCACTGAGCGGGAAGAACTGCGGAGATGATGTCACTGAGCGGGAAGAACTGCGGAGATGATGTCACTGAGCGGGAAGAACTGCGGAGATGATGTCACTGAGCGGGAAGAACTGCGGAGATGATGTCACTGAGCGGGAAGAACTGCGGAGATGATGTCACTGAGCGGGAAGAACTGCGGAGATGATGTCACTGAGCGGGAAGAACTGCGGAGATGATGTCACTGAGCGGGAAGAACTGCGGAGATGATGTCACTGAGCGGGAAGAACTGCGGAGATGATGTCACTGAGCGGGAAGAACTGCGGAGATGATGTCACTGAGCGGGAAGAACTGCGGAGATGATGTCACTGAGCGGGAAGAACTGCGGAGATGATGTCACTGAGCGGGAAGAACTGCGGAGATGATGTCACTGAGCGGGAAGAACTGCGGAGATGATGTCACTGAGCGGGAAGAACTGCGGAGATGATGTCACTGAGCGGGAAGAACTGCGGAGATGATGTCACTGAGCGGGAAGAACTGCGGAGATGATGTCACTGAGCGGGAAGAACTGCGGAGATGATCTCACTGAGCGGGAAGAACTGCGGAGATGATGTCACTGAGCGGGTAAAACTGCTGATTTCTCTGGATGTAAGCATGGTTGGGAACATCTGGGATAATGTTGTACACACTTGAACAGAATCTGGGTTATGACCCTGTGCTGGTGGTTTTGGACATGCAGAAATCTCACATATTGTGCCTTTGAATTTGTTCAGTTAAAGAGTATGAAAATGGTTAGAAAAATATATAATGTAATAAATAAAATATGGCGTAGTAGCTTAATTATTTGCATGCATTTACATTTTTTTAATTTTCAAAGCGCAACTATTCAGAAGCACAAATTGTGCAAACGGTTTAATGTCTTCAGTTGTAAAGTATGAATATGGATATAATATGAATATAATACCTGTGGTAGAAGGAGCCAGGCTGTGTGTTTGTGCTGGTCTGAGACGTGTCCTCGTCCTCGTCTCCTTCTGTCTCACTGTCCTCGGAATCATCCTGAACACACACACACGCACACATACACATATATACGCACGCAACACACACACACACACCAAGTGGAATATAATTCTACTATATACATATAATAATGGCATTATATCATCACACATTTCGGATGATAAAAGCGTGACATACTCCTAGATGTTGTGTGCTGTAATGAAGCAGTGCATTGTGGGACAGAGTACCTCTTGCTCTGATTCTGTGCCTGAGAGTTTCTTGTCTTTGCCCTTGGCTCCCGCTCCCCCGTTCTTCCGGCCCGAGCCGATCTTCCGGCCTCTGAGGGACACAACACACACACACACACACACACACACACACACACGAGGGAGAGTTTAACTCTATATAATGAGGAGCCACTGGTTAACATTAGATATAACACACAAACAATATCAGCGCATGTGAATCTCAACATTTCATGACCATTAATAAAATCTAAAGTTGTTCACATCTTATGGTGATTATAATATGAAAGTATGCTGATTAATATAAAATCAAATAATTATTAATAAACTTTTCCATGAAATTGGACCCGTTTAAATCATTATTGACAAATATGCGTCACATTACGTTTATCCGTTTTTTTTTATTTTTATTCTATTGTTTTTTTTAATTTTTTAGCATAAACTCAATTTAATTATTATTATTTATTTTTTACACAAGACTTAGGCCTACTATCTTAAGTAATTTAGCTTCAAGAAAATGTATAGTGATTTAAGAATGTTTAGAATTAAATATTTCATATTTAAAGTAACTTAATCCAATTTAAATCACTCATATGTGTTAGTGAAGTAACTTTTAAAAGTAATACGTTATGTTATTTTCCTCACCTTGACTTGCTTGTTTTCTTTTTAATAACAAAAAAACTTCTGTTTCTGGAAGAATACGATGCAGGAGAAGAAATTTACAAGTAACGGAGATATTTAGTTATATTTAATGGATTGCTTTACTCGATACTTCAAGAAGTAATCCGATTACATAACTCAGATTACTTGTAATGCACCACTGGATATTATTACATGCAGCAACAAGACTCAACCTGTGTTCATGCAGTAAACCACGAACTGTACATGTGGAGCTAGTAGCATTAGCATTATGTGTTTGTGTTTAGCAGAAATGTGTATCTCTTCTGTTTCACTGTAAATCCTCACAGCGCAAACACTAAATCACTCTCAGAGCTTTCTTTTTTGGCATTAATGATGTCTTACACACACACACACACACACACACTCCAGACATGGAAACTGAGCTTCAAGAAGTGAAACAGTAAGCCGGAGAGCAGTCAAGCATGAGATGCAAATAAAAGCTATCTTCATTCAGATGTCAACAAAAGCACATGTTTGACTTCATCTGTCATACACTCACAAAACAACAACAACAACAACAACAAGTCCAGAAATCAGTCTGACTCTAGTGTGAACGCAGTGTAAACCGGATCAGCTGAATCCGATTTAATAATACATATATTTTCATACTAGCTAGGATCTTCAGAATACTTTTAAAGCCTGATAAACACACCAGACTGGATCAAGATTCAAGAGCACAACACACACACACACACACACACACACAGGAGGAGAAAGACGGAGGTTAGCTAGCATTCATGCTAACCTCTCTGAAGCTCAAATCTGTAAAATAAACCTCGCTGAAAGACTCGGTTTGAGTACATTTGCCCCAACACACTCCCCAACATCATGAACTGACCGACTGTGTTAGATTAAACCGGATTAAACCAGATTAAACCAGATTAAACCAGCACTGTCGTCTTAGCGAGCTAGCGGCTAACCGGGCTGAAAGCGTTTCTCTTTTCTCGTATTTCCTCATTAAACGCGTAAAGTCTCTCTTAAACGTCTTGTAACTCGTGTGTGTGTGTGATGAGTGTGTGCTGGGTCTCACCGGAGGGAATCTGGCGTTATATTTCTTCTTTTTGCTCGGCATCTCTGCGCAGAATCGGCCCGGCAGCGGCTCTGGCTCGGTCCCGTCAGTCTGTGGCCAAACGCAAGAAATATGAAGGATAAACTCGTTAGATTCGCGCAGATCCGTCGCTAAAGCGATTAAAGCACCATCACTGATCGCCGTCTGTGCGTTTCTGCGATTTTTATCGTCATTTTACGGTGGATTCTCTCCGCGATTTCCGGCTGCGCGAGTTCTCGCTTCTTTACGGTTCCTTTTGTGTGTCTGTGTGCTTCCGGGGTGTTCTAAATAAAGTTCCGACGTCGAGCTGGAAAGAAACGACTTTAAAATAAAAGTGTGTGAGAGAATATAGATAGAGGTATATAGTGTAAGACAGTTTTTAATTATAGCTGATTTAATAGTGTTTTTCTTCCACACCAGCGCGCCATTACAGTTGGTGGCGGAAGTGCGCTAACAGAAAATGCCAACCGCGATAAAACAAAGAAGAAGAAGAGGACTAAGCGGAAGCCGGAAGTGTTGAGGCGGAAAGCGGGTGAGAGCCGCAGTGACTCAGCAGAGTTTTGCTAGAAAAACACACTACAGAGTGAGAATTTTACACTTTTAATACATTTAATATGGCAAAGAACATATTAAAAATGATGATACTGGGGTTTTGCGATTAAATATGCGATTTTGTATCATGTCTGATGATGAACAGTGAAGATCTGATGATACATACGCAGAAAACACCAACAAAAGCATCTAACGCGAGAACGTGTTGCCTATAACGTTCCCTATAAGTATTCAGTTCTGAAGGTTTCCAGAAAGCTCACAACGTTTTCTTGGTTATGTGAACGTTAGAGGAAACATTAAAGGAAAGTTCAATTGTATCATTATGGGAATGTTACTTTTGAACGTATGAAACAAGTAACATTTAGAAACATTAGATGAACGTTCAACTAAAATGTCTCAGAAAAACCTTCCATGAACGATGTATAAATAACATTTTTGTGCTAATGTTTTGAAACCATTTTTAAAGTCTAGTGGCCGGTTACATAAACTGCTTAGACTAGTTTGATCAACTTTTATTTCTTTAAAACTTTACTCTAGTTACATAAAAAAGTACATTAGTGTAACATAAATCCCCAAAATAAGACAAATTACCCCCTTATTAACTGCTAGTTGGTCAGACTAGTTCTTAAAACACAGTGTTAAAGACTAATTTTATGCAACTGACCCCATATAACTTTTAAATAAACGTTCTATTAACGTTACGCTCATAACATTGCCAGAACGTTAGTCGAATGTTCATCTGCCATGATACACAACCGCATATTTAAAGGCGCAGTACGCGATTTGAGAAACACTGATGAACGAGCGGCACAACACACTTGTAGCCAATCAGCAGTCAGGGGCGTGTCCACTCATTAGGGGGGAGGGGCCTGTTGCATAGCGTGAGTTTGGGGGCGGAGCTATAAAGGTAGGGGCGTGTTTGTTTGGGGTGATTTCTCAGATATAGCGTACTGCACCTTTAATCAAGTATAGGCCTAGTCATTTTAATACGTTTGTTGCCGTATTATACCATTTGTCTGTTTATTATATATTCAGGTGTGTGTATATCAAATCGTTAACACAAAAACATGTTTTTTTCATCTAACGTTTTTGAAACGGTGTTACAGATCTTATTGTAAATTCCCTTAAAGTCCCCCTGTGGTAAATCCAGCTTTTAATGTTGTTTATGTGTCTATGTGGTGTTTTTAATGTGCTTTAATAATACAAAGCATGTGTAAATTCATAAGTCGACACCATTGCTGAGTATTTCCTCCTTAAAACTGCAGTGAACCAAAGACAGTCTCAAACACATGCTTTGAAATCGCTGGTGTTTCTGACGTCACAAACTACCTTGTAACCGATCAGATCAACGTGTGATCGTCAACCAGTGGATCTCTGAGCTGAGTGAGTGAGTGGAGGCGGGGCTCATTTGCATATTTATAGAGCCGCGCATACTAAATGAGGCAAGGGTGTCGAGTTACATATAAGATATTTTAAGGCATGAAGACATTTTATCAAGGAAAAAAAAACATTTAAATGTGTCATTTTGGGGATCAAAGATGAGTTTAAGGGATAAAGTTATTGACTACAGGGAGACTTGAATGTTTTCTCATTTATATAAACGTTAATAATTACGTTTTCATAACTTAAAACGTTCTTAGGAACATTGACATAAAACCAAACAGAGAAACATTGTACACCTTTAATACACGTTGAAACGCCGATATTTGGGTTTGTGAGTGAGTGGAGGCAGGGCTAATTTGCATATTCATACAACGACGTATATTAAATGAGGCAAGGGTGTCGAGTTACATTCAGCATATTAAGGCATGAAGAATTTTTATTCTAGGAAAAAACCTTGAGAAAAATGTTGGAGATCAAAGATGAGTTTTAAGGGGTAACACTGATTACAAGGGGACTTAATAGCGTTTTCATTGTTCGTACAGTATGGCGGAGGACGAGGCCAGTCGCTCCGAGCAACTCTCCGCCGAGGATTACGCGGCCGAGGCCATGGCCGCCGACATGGACCCCTGGATCATCTTCGACGCGCGTAAGACGCCCCGCGCGGAGTTCAGCGGCTGGCTAGAGTCGAACCGGCCGTCGCAGGTGAGCCGCTACGCAGCACGCGAGGGTGATCGGCCGGTGGGATGGATCGCGGTCCGTGGCCCGCACTACTGCGAGGAGACCAGAGACGTGGACGGGCTTCAGGACAGCTGGGAGACGCTGCTAGCCAGCGGACGTAGCGTCACCTACCACACCATACGAGAGCTAGCGCTAAACCACAGCGTCCTGGACGGGAAGTGGCTAATGCATCTGGACACGGGCTTCAAGGTGGACCGCGCCTGGGAGAGCATCGCTAGAGCCGCGCTGGACGGCAGGATCACCTCCGCTAAGGCTAGCCCGCGCGACCCGCGCTCCGACTCCAGGCACGTCATCTGCGTTTACAACCAGAACTTCACGGACGAGGAGCAGGTGATGCGTTTGGACGCCACTATCCGCGCGGCCGGCGTCAAGTGCGTGCTCTACTACAAGCCCGACGTCTACACGTACCTGGGCATCTACCGCAACAACCGCTGGAAGATCTGCCCCACCATCTACGAGAGCATGTTCGACCTGGAGAGCGTTCCTCGCCGCTCGCACATCATCGATAAAGTCACCAATCTGGAGGTCACCTGACCAAACACTCCTTTGTTTTGTAGAAGCGTTGCCGATTTCTGTTTCGTTACGTTGGAAATGATGATGATTATGATGCCAAAAGGGCTGTGATTTGTGTTTTTCCTTTTAAACTTTTTTTATTTTTTGTATTCAACGTTCGTTCGGTTCATTTGTTCTTGTGCCAATAACAACAAGGATATTTTCAGCTGTGTCTCTCAGTGAAGTGTCTCTCAAGTAACGCACATTCTGCAGTTGTTCGCATCTATTACAGCTCGTGTGATCGTACAAAAGCACACTTTAATTTGTAAAATTTAAGTTGAAAAACTTAAACTAAATGAGAATTAGAAATAATGCCCTGGCAATAAACTAGAGCTGCACGATTAATGGTTAAAAGATTCGTTGAATCATTCGTTCAAGTGATTCATTTAAAAAAAAGTGCTGATTCGTGCAGTAATGAAACGAGTGAACTCTTTGAGTGAGTCATTGATTCAATCATTCAAGATATTTGTTCTAAAACGCTGATTCATCCGGTAATGAAACGAGTGAACTCTTTGAGTGAAAACGCTGATTCATCCGGTAATGAAACGAGTGAACTCTTTGAGCGAGTCATTGATTCAATCATTCAAGATATTTGTTCTAAAACGCTGATTCATCCGGTAATGAAACGAGTGAACTCTTTGAGTGAAAACGCTGATTCATCCGGTAATGAAACGAGTGAACTCTTTGAGCGAGTCACTGAATCAATCATTCAAGATATTTGTTCAAAAATGCTGATTCATCCGGTTCATCCATTCAACGAGTGAGTTCACTCCTAAATCAACGAGACTCGGTTCGTTCGGTTGGTTCTCTGCGCAATATAAACAACCAGGACATTTTCAACAGTTGTTGCATTTATTACAGCTCGTATAATAGTACAAAAGCTTTAGTTTGTACACCTGCAGGAAGGCCACAGAAACAGAATGAACACGTTACATGAATGCGAACAGATGATCAAACAGAACAGAGTATATACACGTTAGATCGACTGGAAACGGCAGATTCCCGCCAGCAGAAGCTCATGCTAATGACCGTCAGTGGAAGATTAGCATACACACACACACCAACACTTGCAGATTAACAGCGGAGCGATGGTGACCAGGACACATGCGCAGAAACTAGATCACTGTAGATCACTCATATACTGTAGATCACTCATATACTGTAGATCAATATCTGATAACTTTAGCCTCATGATTGGAGAAGCGGCGAGAAAATGTGCAGTTTTATTTAAACATAAATGCGTGTGTTTGGATCTGTGTGAGCCGGTCGTGAGGTTCTCTAGCGCTCTGGCATTTTCAACATCAACATTTTTGTTTTAATTTTACTGGATTTAATTTTAGTGCTCAAAAAACATGTCTAATAAATTGAAAATGAAAATTCCAGTGTATTTGTGTGTGTGTGTGTGTAAATGTTGGATTGCGTTTTAATGGTTTAATTAAATTTGGATAATCAAAAATCATGTATGAAAATACAGCAATTCATAGAACTTTAACGTTTTAATAATTTACTAATATTTTTACAATAATAAGGTTGTTTTTTTTTGATAAAAAGTTAATTTATTCAGAAAAGCTGTTTTTATGGTCCAGTACAATTGTTTTTAATCAAAAATTATGGTAATCAAATGAACAAATAAATCCTTTAAAATTGAAAAAGCAACAAAAACTTATTACAATTATAATTGGCAAACAACAGTAAAACAAGGAAGACAATTGTGTGATATTCCTTACAAGATAATGTGTTATTAAACTTATTGCTGAAGTACATTCTACTGTACAATGATAATATATTTCGCATCTCTGAAATCACAGATTCTCTGTAAGGATGTGTAACTAAAGCTCAGTGTTTCTAAGGCTGTGATTGGCTGAGCTGCTTGATGAGCCAGTAATTCTGCGCTGTGATTGGCTGAGATGCTTAATAAGGCTGTAATTCTGCGCTGTGATTGGCTGAACTGCTTGATAAGGCTGTAATTCTGTGCTGTGATTGGCTGAGCTGCTTGATGAGCCAGTAATTCTGCACTGTGATTGGCTGAACTGCTTGATGAGCCAGTAATTCTGCCCAGTGATTGGCTGAACTGCTTGATAAGGCTGTAATTCTGCACTGTGATTGGCTGAATTGCTTGATGAGGCTGTAATTATGCGCTGTGATTGGCTGAGATGCTTAATAAGGCTGTAATTCTGCGCTGTGATTGGCTGTACTGCTTGATAAGGCTGTAATTCTGTGCTGTGATTGGCGAACTGTTGATAAGGCTGTAATTTGCACTGTGATTGGCTGAACTGCTTGATGAGGCTGTAATTCTGCGCTGTGATTGGCTGAACTGCTTGATGAGGCTGTAATTCTGCGCTGTGATTGGCTGAGATGCTTGAGGCTGTAATTTGTGCTGTGATTGGCTGAGCTGCGTTGATGAGGCTGTAATTTGCGCTGTGATTGGCTGAGCTGCTTAATGAGGCTGTAATTCGCGCTGTGATTGGCTTAATAAGGCACTGCTGTTTATAGAGACGAGGTTTATTCTACCTCACTGTACACAAGATACACATCTGATCCAAAACCGCCACCCAATATAATCTCGTATGTATTGTGTCTGAAAGGGTTCATCAGAGACGGTGTGTTTCAGGACTGAGCGTTCGTTGTTCTTCGGAGTAACTCCTTCACCTCGGCCTGAACAAGAGTCTTGGGTCGCCGCTGGTTTAGGTGGGGTGTCCGGAGAGGAACCCCATGTGATTGCTGCTGGTGAAGATGGACATGAAGCGGTCGTCGTCGATGGAGTTCAGCACCTCCAGGTCGTCGAGCACCGCGGACGCCGGGCTCGAGCCGCTCTCCATCATGGGCTCGTTCTGCAGGAGACTGGCGATGCTGGGGGGGAAGCTCATCCAGGTGGAGCTGTTGGCCGAGGGATCCGCCGGCTGATCCGGGACCTCACCGGCGTTCGCCGTGGTCATGTGACACGTGGACTTCCCCATCGACTCGCCGCCTAACATGGCCTGGAACACAGACATTAGCATTACAACTATTAACTAGGTTTCCGCTCTGTGAAATATACATTAGAAATGATGCCTTGGCAATACACTAGAGTACTTACGATGGGGAATTGTTTCATTTGGACGACGGGGAATTGTTTTAATTTGGACTCTGTGCATGCTCTTTGAGACAGTGACCATAGACCTGCATTATATGACTGACAGACAAGAACGGTTTGACATAAAAATATCAAAATTGAAACTACTGCAGAAAAAAAGACACCTACATCTTGGAGGCCCTTGAGGTAAGCTAAAACACACCAAAATTCAATTTCAAAGTGAACTATCCCTTTAATAACATACAGTAACCATTTTAAACGTTTCTCTTGCTGTCTTGTAGTCACGTGGGAAGTATGAGGTAATGTCAGGCTGTCACAAATCCCCAGATGAGTTGGTGGACATGTACGAGGGGCTGATTAATAAATATCCAGCTATCAAATCTCTCATTGATCCTTTCAGGAAAGAGGTGAGTTTAAAAAAACAACATGTATTTAACCCCTTAAAGCAATAAAAGTGACTTTACCAAGTGTTGACTGGTAGACCGGGCAATGGTTGAACTGACGGCGTGTCTCTGAGTTTAGGATGTAGATCAGTGGGAGAGACTGGCCTCAGTGATTGGGCAAACTTGCTGCCTGATTGCAGATGCTGCATTCAATCTCTGTCCTCGCTGGAGTGATGCCAAACCCCTCCCACCTGGGGTCACTGGGGTCATTCATAGGCTTCACAATGATATGACCATTTCTGACCTTATACAAAGCATAGCAGAGCAGAAAGGTAAGCTCCAAACATAAGCAAACCATACACTAAGTGGCAACAGTCAAAAAAGTTGTTTTGACAATAATTTGTAAAAGTACAATGTCCAGGTCTAAATATATTGCCTGTAATAAGTACACGTCTTCCCTCTGTGGATTGAGATGCAGAGACAATGCTGGCTGCAGGCTGTGGTGATACATCAATTGTTGACTTGGTGGGTTGGTCATACTTCTTGATTTATTTCTTGCTAGGGAATTTATTTCTCAGTGACATGCATGTAGTATTTTGTCAGAATCAGAATCATTTAGTTCCTGAATGTGTGCCTATGAATATACAAGTCAAACAACTAATGAAGTCCATGAAATTACATTTTTATCATACATTTGAAACGAAACGTGTTAAACACAAACCAATAATTGTTCTAATTAAGAAGAAAAAATTATTATAAACTATTATCATAGCATATTTGCACAAAAAACTAAAAAGATTTTTGCTGATTTGATTAGTGACCAATAATGCTGAGTCTTAAATATTTCTTCATTTGATTTGTTTGACATTTTTCAAAGTCCTAAAAGTTTATCAGTTTAATTAGATTTTGAGTCCCAGGTTTTTAGTTTTGGGACCTCACTATATGTATGTGTTTAAAGGCCGTAGGGTCAGGCGTGTCCTTTCTCAAACTGGGCGGGTTGAGAGGAGAACAGCGAATGGACAAATACAATCGTCTGATGGCGATAGAAGAGGAACTGGAGCAGGAGGGGAACCTGGGTACGATTCTCTCTTTCACACATTCTCACACTCACATAATGGAAACCGCCATTAGTAGCATCTATATTCAGAAAACTAGTGTGTTTCAATGTATAGTACCTTTGTGTCTTGCAGGTGCTAGAGAAAAAACCCAGCTTCAGTCAGATCTTTCCGAAGCATTTAACTCTGGAAGCGGCTGTGACTCTGTGACCATCTCTACTAAATGATGTCTTGATGTTACTTCATCTCCTGTTTGCCTAACATTATCACAAGAACGTTCTGCTGCCTGCAACATCTGTGAAGAGCACAGGGCGCCAGTGGCGAATTTGCCAATCTTGGTGTTCTCTGGCAAATGCCAAATAGGGGTGTGACGGTTAGTATATAACCGTGAGACTGACGGTTATAGTTGAACACCGTCATTAGAACTCTATAACCGCCAAAACCGTGTTATTAAAATATTTTTTACAAACATTTATCGTAGAGAATATTTAAATACTAATTAAAAACAATTGTTAACAGTCTGTGTTATTAATGGTCTACGTCGTCGTTTCCAACTGTATTTGATTCTTTGCCAAGTATCCCCTGACCAACCGCCAATCATTTGAGATAGAAATAAAATCTTTGACTATGATATAGTGATGTGCCATCATTATGAGATTTATTAAACAAATGAAAAACATTTGCAATAATAAACATTAGCAATAAACATTTGCAATAATAAACAACGTATCATTACTGATAACTGATCGTGCAGTTTAAATACCCCTTGACTGGCCCCAAACATGTTTGATAAAAGAAACATATACAGTGTGTATATAGCCTACATGATTTTAGCTCAAAAACAATTGTAATAAAAGATAGGATCATAAGATGCGCATTATATCGGGAGACATGATTTTTACCACTTCATTAAGTTTTGCTTTGTAGAAAGCCTTTCTTTAAAGCGAATTTCGTTTTGTACAAATTGTATCTTAATTTTAATAAATGTGTCATCAAGCAATTGCATGTATTTAATAAATAAAAAGCAAATATAGCAGACAATATAATAACTGTGACATGGAGGCACCGGCGCGCCGCGTTCACTTGCATTGCATTGTGAACTAGAGCGCATCTCATCGTAAATGAATGAAACTCAGCGTATGCCTATGCCTCATACATTACATATCTTTAAATACTTTAAATATCATACATTAATATCTTTGCTGCATCCTGTCTAGAACAGACAAGGGCTTTCTTGCGGCTCGCATCAGCAGAGCATCACATCGTCCATAGACCACAAAACAATCAGCGGATGGCGGGGGGGGTGCGGCTTTGAAATCTGGTCAAAATACGTTGGTGCGGATGATGAGTTTTGTGATGCGGTTGCGGATGAAATAATATCCCATCCGCGTATCTCTATCCATAACAACATTGAACACTACACAAATATTAATTTAATTTTTTTAAATTTAGGCGATCAAGTAACTAATCAGTGTCTGCTCGTTTATTCAAACTAAGTTGTCCTATAACACGAACGTAGCTTTATTCAAACTAAGTTGTCCTATAACAGACGAACGTAGCAACCCCCCCCCCCCGGCGACGACGGTTATGTTACAAACCGTCACATTTGACTCACGTCATAACTGTCATCACCAATTCTGAAACCGGCACACCCCTACAT
>FLSR01004888.1:2194407-2209059 GCA_900092035.1 Leuciscus waleckii | reverse complement strand
TCTTATGTATGAAATAGAGTGTAGTATGCAGGACCAAGTGTGTTGCATAAAGGAGTAAGTGTGTTGCAGAATTGCAACTAGAGTGCAAAGCAGCGCTTTAGTTTAAGGTATGGGTACATGTGTTTGAGGTATGGTAACAAAAGCTTCAAGTTGTGTTACTTTAGTCTAAGCATGGGTCTATAGTGTTCAAGCAACGGGCAAAAACTGTAAGCACAACTACAGATTTGAAAATCCAAACAGAGTCATTGCAAACATGCTTTTCAGTCCCATTGTTGTTAAGCGTTTTGGGAGGCATGGACTTAGTATTTAGCTTAGCCTTAAGATCTGCAATGGTTTCCTTATAATGTTCAACCTGTGCATCACATCATCCTGTTTTTCCCAACCTTGCTTTTCATAAACAAATGCATCGACTTTTTTCGTTTATAAAACCACATGCTCTCCAATTGTTTACAAACTTAGAATTTTCATTCTGTCCTTTGTTCATTCTCATCACGTGTTGTTAGTTTGTTGCAACAAAGCCAATACGCTGATTTCACGCAGCCGCCATTTTGAAATCGAAAGTGAGGCTAAACAACAAGTAAAAGTAGTAAAGATAAACAACAATGCCTTGGACTAAAAACCTGAAGCTGCTGCCGCGATTTACACTATTGGATGTTAATATCCAATATAGGATATGTATATATCTCATTCCTGCTTCTTTTTTTACTTTCTGAATTATATATAATAAAAAAAATTTTATTTATAAATGAATTTCACTGTATATAGTCTAAAGTATGAAAGAAATGTATGTACAGTTTTAGAATTGACATAACATCATTAAACACAACAATACGCCATCGCATTCACGACTCTCCTGTGATTAAAGGCGACACTTCCGGTTTTCTTCCCACCGGAGCCTCGCTTTCGATTTCAAAATAACGGCTGCGTGAAATCAGCATATACAACAATGGAGAAAACATGCTGATTTTAAAACTTTAGGCTCTAATTTACAGCTCTTCATCGAGTACCAGAAAATAATTTGGGGTGTTATTACAATTTTAGGTTTCGTTTCTTGTTGCGTAGGCAAACAAGGAGATCTTTAAAATCTATAACAAGGGTTTTCATTCCTCATCTGCGCTGCCGCTATCATGTCCCTCATGTGTGGTTGTGTCTAATTCTCAATTTATCTGACTTTTTCGGTGTCCGTCTGACTGGGTATTCTGACCCATTCTATAAATGTGTATACATAGGATGTGTCTGTTTATCCCTCAACACTTCTAAAAAGGCAAAAGGAATTGACTTACCACAACGGAGGAAGAGAGAGATGTTCATACTTCTTGTTGATTTTAAAATCCCAATACTTTGCTGGAAAGGACGTTGCTCGCCTGTGTTGCGAGATCACGTCAAGGTCACCACCTGTAATCTTACACTCGATCGGCCCAAAGTCCGGCATCCGATCAGCGCGGAAGGTCTTTACGTGTTACTGTCTTTTCTCGTGGCAAAGTATTTTTGATTACAGTTTTTTCTCAATTGCTAAAACACAATTTCTGAAACCTTGCTCCATTTTCTGAAAACATTAAACACAACCTCATCTTCAAGCACTATTTACAAAACCTCTGACCTCCTCAAAACCTCCTCTCGCAAAATGAAACTTTCGCCTCAAAACAGTTTTACCTGTGTTCAAAATCAAACACCGCTCTCAAATCATAGACAAAGTGATCAAAATGATATACACTATCAAGCAGTCAGTAAACAATACACCAAAAAATAGAAAACACATTGTTCAAAACATATAGTTCTCAGGGAGAAGTGAATTTTTAATCTCAAAACAAATTTCATATTTTTCCATCATTGTCTTTTGATGAACGAAAACATGTTCTATCATAGTAGCTCAAAATGTATCAGAAATTACTACTCTGCTTTGATCTTTGCACTTTATCAGAAATTACTACTCTGCTTTGCTCTTTGCAAAAAATTTTTTTTTGTTCTTCCTCCTCCTTGTACCCCTATTTTTACAGTACTGTACCCTGCATCTCACAAACTTGTCCTTTGTCTCTGTGATACTGTAATTCTTGTTCTTTGTTGATATGAACCTGCAACCAGTCAAAATCTATTGAGCAGTCAGTGCTGTTCCTTGCCCTTCCTCCTCCTCCTTCTTATCCCTCCTCGATCTCTTCCTTCATGTCTTTCTGGATCCATTGTTCCAAAACTCAATAAACTGATTTGGGCCCTTTTATATATCTATTGAAGGTTCTGATTGGTGTGTGATCAATTTTGACTCTTAGTGTTTCCGCTTGGGTAATTGTGTGCTAACTGAGCTGAAGCTGTGCTGACTTGAGAGAACAATTTTGAATGCTAGTGCTTTCTAAATGACAACGTGGTGTAGGCAATGAGAAATGAAGGGATTTGTGTGTAGAGTTTTGCAGTGACAGTTCAACAAATCTGATGCCCAGGTTTGGCACGTTTTAACTCGCCCACTATTAAAACTATGCTATTCTATGATGTTAGCAATGCAGTTCACGTGTACAACTTTTTAGAAATTTTATTGAGAAACCATTACAAACAGGTGAATAAAGACTGGGAGTCAACATTGAATGTTCAGAAATTATTATATCAGAAAATTTGAAACATTCTTGTCTATTTGTCTCCTGTTCTGTGAGGTGTGTGTGCACTGTAAAAAATTTCTAACCCTCCCAAATCAAAAATTTCAAGTGACCGATAACATCTACATTTTTCAATTGGCCCAAGTGAAATTCTTGTTGCACTAGTCTGTTAACATTGGCTCAATGAGAAATAATACGTCAGACTAATTGAAAAATTTAGATGTTATCGGTCACTTGAAATTTTTGATTTGGGAGGGTTAGAAATTTTTTACAGTGCACACACACCTCACAGAACAGGAGACAAATAGACAAGAATGTTTCAAATTTTCTGATATAATAATTTCTGAACATTCAATGTTGACTCCCAGTCTTTATTCACCTGTTTGTAATGGTTTCTCAATAAAATTTCTAAAAAGTTGTACACGTGAACTGCGTTGCTAACATCATAGAATAGTATAGTTTTAATAGTGGGCGAGTTAAAACGTGCCCAGCCTGTGCATCTGGTATTTAAACCTGGCTAAAGTGTCTTCTGCTAGCATTAAAGAACTAAACTGCTAAATAACAGATTGGAGATTAGAATAATAGAAGATTTGTGTCATTTTAAATAAACACTAAAAACTGAGATCGAAAATTTACTACAGTAAGATATTTACGTTTACTATGGTTAAATGTTTAGCTATATTTTCCAAAGATGTATACATTTTTCTTTTTTTTTCCCCTATAGTGTTTTTTTCCCCTATAGTATATGGCAACTAGTAAGTGCAAAATCGTCATGCTAGTATGTGTGGACATATTTAAACCATGTGTTACAATCAGCCTCACGTTAGTTTGTGCCCCCCTGTCCCCTGCATTTACAGTTTTTCTCGATTGCTTAAACACTATAACCAGGCTTTTGAACTAAGATTTCAAAACCATAATGCCATTTATCAAAAAGCACACCCATTTCCCTAAACTATAAACACTATTCCCTGTTTTGACACATGAGTCAGATTTGTTGAACTGTCACTGCAAAACTCTACACACAAACCCCTTCGTTTCTCATTGCCTAGACCATGTTGTCATTTAGAAAGCACTAGCATTCAAAATTGTTCACTCAAGTCAGCACAGCTTCAACTCCGTTAGCACACAATTACCCAGGTGGAAACACTAAGAGTCAAAATTGAACATGCACCAATCAGAACCTTCAATAGATACTGTAGATAAAAGGGCCCAAATCAGTTTATTGAGTTTTGGAACAATGGATCCAGGGCTGAGTAATGCCAAATTTGAGTCGCTTTACCATCGCCTCGAGAACCTTCAGGGAGGTGTGGTGGCAAACAAAATTCTATCACTGAATAAAAGACAAACATTTCCAATAGTCTTTGATGAGGTTTATTTTCTTGCAAGAAGAGGCCAGCAGTCGTACAGTCAAACAGAGTGACACAGAGTGTGACAGTGAACTGAAGGGAGGGCATCCTTTCTCCTTTATAGTCTTGACTCCCAGAATGTTATCTTTCTAGGCAAATTATGGTATTTCAACGTGTTCATCATATTGTATCCTAGAGTGGATGCTCTCCTGTCATGTAACAATAGTCTTTACCATTCCAGTACAATTACATATTAGAATATGGTTTGTGTGTGCTCTTTTACTGTCATATGATGGTCACACACATCTTACAGTTTTTGCCCGTTGCTTGAACACTATAGACTTAGACTAAAGTAACACAACTTGAAGCTTTTGTTACCATACCTCAAACACATGTACCCATACCTTAAACAAAAGCGCTGCTTTGCACTCTAGTTGCAATTCTGCACTACACTTACTCTATGCAACACACTTGGTCAAGGTCAAAGAGGCCATGCACCGACCCCTATTTCTGATGATATAAGAGCAACTTTGGTGGACCATGTCATCAACCATGGCCTGACTATGAGGGAAGCTGGGCAGAGAGTCCACCCACATCTAAGCCGCTTCACAGTGGCATCTGTAATAAGAACATTCCAACTAGAAAACAGGTATGTCTTCACCTCTCTACCTTCTACTCTACTCAGATGGTATTTACAGCACTGTACTACAGTTTATCACATTAACACATCACGTGTACAGGGTATTGCAGGGTGCTAATGCTCCTTTTGCAGCCAAAGTGGTAGTATTTAGAGGTATTTAAACATACCATGATTACTTACAGTATATTGAGAAGTTTCAGTACAGTGGATGATACAGTATATACAGTAAAGTACTGTAAGAAAAAGAAGCAAACCGATGACAATTTGTGGTTGTATTTCTCTAGAAGCTAGAAGACCTTCTGGGGGAGGACGCCAACGCCTGTTCCACACTTGGTCCTGCATACTACACTCTATTTCATACATAAGACACTTCGTTCAAAAATGAAATCTCAGGGTGCCATTTGGAAAACACATGTATCCAAAATACAAAACACATCGGGTAATTGCAACCACTCAAATACACACCTGAAGGCACATACTTGCAAAACTGAACACCAATCAGCCAGCTACAAAAAGTTAGTTTTTTTGTTACAGAGAATCTTGGCCATGGATGGAGCTGCACAGCCTCATGAATTCATTTTCATTGATGAAGCTGGATTCGACCTGAGCAAAACAAGACGACGGGGTCATAATGTAATTGGCCAAAGGGCAATTGTGCACGTCCCGGGGCAGCGCAGGGGAAATATCACATTGTGTGCCGCCATAAGCCTTCGAGGGCTTCTGCATCATCATGCAAAACTAGGTCCATACAATAGCCAACATATACTCACATTTCTAGATGCTCTCCATAATATAGTACAGAACAGACCAGATCAGCCCAGGTTTGTGGTGGTATGGGATAATATCAGTTTCCATCGGGCTGCTCTGGTCCAGGCCTGGTTCACCAACCACAATCAATTTGAAGTGGTATACTTGCCCCCTTACTCACCATTTTTACAGTTTTTGCCCGTTGCTTGAACACGTTTTGCAAAACTTGGCTCATTGTGTCAAAACTCTACACACAAGCAAATAAGACATAACACTAGGAAATAAACCATTCACATCTATTCAATTTAAACTCTGCTATCAAAACCTAACAATCCTTTGTCAAAATGTCACTCTGATGATAAAATGATACCCACTTGCATCATATGAATACACTTTCAGATCAGCAGCAACACACTAGTCTAAAAAACGCAGTCTTTTGTTTTCAATGTTTTTATTCAGTTCCACAGAGGGCATGTTTTCACAACAACCAAAAAATGAACTACTGAATTAAAAATCATTACATTAGTATATTTTACAGTACAGTAAATTCAATTAAATCAAAAATAAAACAAACAATACACTACTGTAAACACAGAAAAACACAATTGTGCGCAAGTGGGCTTATGGATCCTGTTGTCTGTTGGGGTCTGGCCACAGGATCTCATCAACATCACAAGCAATGTCTTCTCTTGCTAAGCATCGGGGAAAATATCCCCTTGTGTGCCGAATCCATCCCTGGATTGACCTCACCTCAAAGTCTCCGCAGGCCTGTTCCATTGCCTGCAGAAAAGGCATACAGGCATGTGGTTGGCAGTCATATACGCGCCATCTCCAAGCAGAAAAAAATTCCTCTATAGGATTTAGAAATGGCGAGTAAGGGGGCAAGTACACAACTTCAAATTGATCATGGTTGGTGAACCAGTTCTGGACCAGAGCAGCCCGATGGAAACTAACATTTTTCCAGACAACAACAAACCTGGGTCCTGCTCTGGTCCATCCTGTACAACTGCCTCATGAAGTGCATCTAGAAATGTGATTATGTGTAGCGCATTATAGGGACCCAGTTTGGCATGACGGTGCAGTAGCCCTCGAAGACTTATAGCAGCTCACAATGTGTTATTTCCCCCGCGCTGCCCCGGGACGTGCACAATTGCCCTTTGCCAATTGCCAATTATATTACGTCCCTGTCGTCTGTTTTTGCTAAGGTTGAATCCAGCCTCGTCAATGTAAATACATTCATGCGGCTGGGCAGCTCCATCCATGTCCAAGATTCTCTGTAACAAAAAATACATATTGTGGATGGCTTTACTCAAAGCACACACTAACTACTACACATACAGAACCAACCCACCCCACCACACTGTGTAGCTTTCTGAATGTATCTACAGTATGTGGTACTAATCCAGTGGTACATATTCATCTGTTACTGGACTGCACCCATTCTTTATTGTAAATGTAAAGGACTGAAACACTTACCTGTACATATTCATGTCGAAGTTCTTTGACCCTGACACTGTTCCTCTCAAATGGGACCCTGTACAATTGCTTCATGGTCATGTTGTGCTTTACCAAGATGCGTCTGATAGTTGCAATGCTTACTCGATTTATGTTGTTGAATACTTGCCTATCTGCAAGTATTTGTTGCTGTAGCTGGTGGAGATGGATTGCATTGTTTCCTCTGACTAGGTTCACTATGGCAAGTTATGGATGAAACTGTGAAACGGCTTAGATTAGGATCTCTCTGCCCAGCTTCCCTCATAGTCAGGCCATGGTTTATGACATGGTCCACCAAAGTTGCTCTTATGTCATCCGAAATAATGGTCCTTGCGTGGCCTCTTCGACCACGTCCTCCTCTCTCTCGCTGTCTTCCTCTTCCTCTGCCTCTAGCTCTCCCTGCCTCCATGCTTGCAAAGTTCTCAAAATGGCTTAACTGAGGCCTTTTTGTAGCTGGCTGATTGGTGTTCAGTTTTGTAAGTAAGTGTTTTCAGGTGTGTGTCTATGTCTTTTCAATTAACCAATGTGTGTTGTATTTTGAATAGATGTGTTTTCCCAATGGTACCCTGAGATTTCATTTTTGAACTAAGTGTCTTATGTATGAAATAGTGTGTAGTGTCTAGCCCCTATTTTTACAGTACTGTACCCTGCATCTCACAAACTTGTCCTTTGTCTCTGTGATACTGTAATTCTTGTTCTTTGTTGATATGAACCTGCAACCAGTCAAAATCTATTGAGCAGTCAGTACTGTTAACAAATGGAAAGCACAATGTTCAGGGCCATACAATTTGATCATTGTACAGTATACAGCCTACAATGCACTGTACTACAGTATACAATACTAAAAGGGACAAAAATCAAAGGAGTAAAGATGTGATCAGTGTGCTTCTTCTTGTCTTTGGGCTGGGTCAGGCCAGGCCAGAGCACTTCGTCGACATCACAAGCAATATTGTCCCTCCTCCTTTTTGCCCTCCTCCTCCTTTTCCTCTTCCTCTTCCTCTTCGTCGCCCACCTCGCATACACACTCGTCCTCGTCCTCTCACATTGTTTCTTCTATCCATTCTCAGACTTTCTCCTTCCCACCTTCAACAACCTGTTTGCTCTTTGAACTGGCTTATATTGGTTGTCACATCATTTGAAACAGGTTAAATCAGTTTTGAGTGGATGTGTTCAATCAATGACGTGTGTTCTCTATTTGTATTTGATTGTTGCCACTTGTGTTTACCAGTATGGATGACATGTGCATTAGAGTGCAGAATGTGTTTTGAGAATGCGAATGTGTTTAGAGTTTTGCTGAAAAGTCTAAGTGAGATCTGCAAATTGTGTTTTACCATGTGAAATGGTTTAAGGTATTGACAACAGACTGCACAATTAGCTAAATGAGTTCAGGCAACTGAGAACTTTGTTCAGCCAATGGGTTTAGTGTTTTAGCAATTGAGAAAACTGTAATCCCCATCCCCTGAATTGGCTCTATCACTCTCTATCCTCTCCACCTGTAGCTGGTGTGTGGTGAGCGCACTGGTGCCGTTGTACTGTGGCTGCCGTCTCATCATCCAAGTGGATGCTGCACACTGGTGGTGGTTGAGTAGAAATCACCTGATATGATTGTAAAGTGCTTTGGGTGTACAGTAGTACATATGAAAAGCGCTATATAAATGCCTCTTTCATTAATTCATTAATTTCCACCACCATGTCTCCATAGCGGCTCCGTAGAAATGTATCTACATATAAACATATTACGCAATTCTATAACATCTGTAGTTAATGGAATAAGTCTGTACCTCCACATTGTGGATATGGGTAATTCCACCTTCTATCTGGGTGGCATTTGATTGCATTTTGGCCATAAAACCTCATGTTCAATCAATGCATTGAAAACTAATAATGTACAGTAGTGTACTATATAGACTACAGTGTCTTGTAGGAGGGGGGGAAATGCAAAATGATCAGTAACAACAAACCTTATTGGTACTTGTATATTAAGGTTTAATATAATTGATGTGTCATCATGTTAGATTTGAGCTCTGTGCACGTGTTGATCAATGATTTGATTGGAGAACGAATAACCACTTGAATTTCACTCTGTTCATCATATAATGTGATCACATCTCTTCAGGAGACTTGGATTAAACTGCCGGAGTATGGATAATATTTACGCTACACCTAGTGCTGCCACCTTGCAGTGCCTAGCGAAATCCTCCTGATCCCCTCGCATTTATTGAGGCGGAGATGGGACAGGGCTTAGGCCAGGGAAGTCCACTGCTGTTACGCATGACCCACCCAGACAGACTTAGATAACACTGGGAAAGCGTGCTCTTTCGGTGGAAAGGGAGATGCTGCTGAAGCCACATCCTGCCCGTAGGGAGGTATCATGTGGAGGTTACACATATGGACTGGGCGTTTCCGGGCAGTACAACAAATGGAATGACACTGAGGTGGCTCAGCCTATAGCAAGGGGGAGACAACACCGGTCAGTGACACGGGCTCGCCGCAGGGAGCCGTACCGTGGAATAATACACATATGGGATCGCCGTACGGATATGCTTGACCCTCAAAACGCAAAGTGCAGGAATGGCCTGGCCTAGCGAAAGCCTCCTGATCCCCTCGCATTTATTGAGGCGGAGATGGGACAGGGCTTAGGCCAGGGAAGTCCACTGCTGTTCCGCATGACCCACCCAGACAGACTTGGATAACACTGGGAAAGCGTGCTCTTTCGTTGGAAAGGGAGATGCTGCTGAAGCCACATCCTGCCCGTAGGGAGGTATCATGTGGAGGTTACACATATGGACTGGGCGTTTCCGGGCAGTACAACAAATGGAATGACACTGAGGTGGCTCCAGCCTATAGCAAGGGGGAGACAACACCGGTCAGTGACACGGGCTCCCGCAGGGAGCCGTACCGTGGAATAATACACATATGGGATCGCCGTACGGATATGCTTGACCCTCAAAACGCAAAGTGCAGGAATGGCCTGTGTAGCAGGAGGATGGAGACATGAAAGTATGCGTCCTTCAGGTCGATCGCTGCAAACCAATCTCGGGGACGGATGCACTTGAAAATGCGATTCTGCGTTAGCATCTTGAACGGGAGCTTGTAAAGGGCCCGATTCAAGACTCGCAGGTCCAAGATTGGCCATAACCCACCACCTTTCTTGGGTACAATGAAGTACGGGCTGTAGAAGACGGTCTTCATATCAGCTGGAGGGACTGACTCTATCGAATCCTTTGCCATTAGGACTGCGATCTCCTTGTGAATGAAGTGTAACTAACAGCACTGAACTTGGGTGGACGCCAGCCGGACTGAATCGTATAGCCGAGTCTGATGGTGCGGAGGAGCCAGCTGGTCCGGTTGGGAAGCACTTTTCAGGCTTACACGAACCGGGCAAGGGGGACCAGAGGCACCACAGACATACGCGGGGTGGGGCAGCGAAGAGGTCCGCAGGGGGTGCGTGAGAAGGCGTAATGGGTCCTTGAACCCCATCTGGCTGCCGGCTGGCGATACAAGAGGGGGCTGAGGGTGGCAAGGCACCGCCAGTCTGGCCCTCTTGGGACCCAGGAACAGAGGAATTTGCTCTTTCTTTGAAAATGGCTCACCGGAGTCCAGCAGCGGAACAAAAACAGAAACAAACCAAAGATTCTCCACCCGGCCCAAATTCTACAGGCTGCTCTGGTTCAAACCCAGGATTACATTTATATTGTATTCTTGAATTGATGTTGTAGTTTGTTCTCTGATCTCCCACAATCTCTGCATTTGAGATGTTTGGTGTTGCACACATTTTTACTCTAAAACAAAAATTTGAATACTAATTTGAATTCATATTATATGCACAAATTGTAAGATTTAATTAATAGCACATACCATCACACAGTGGTTTTGGTGTCCATCCGTCTCGTGTGCATGTGGCTCTGCTGCTGTTTTATCATACCCAGACATGCAATAGTAATATTTTTTGCTCCCAATTTCTTATCTCCCCAGAAGTAATATCTTGGCCTATACACACCAGGATGGTCATGTGGAACTTCACATCTAATTTCTGAAAAAATAAATTATTATTTTAATAACATGCAGTTAGTTTTCCAACAAATGCAGAAGTGTTTCTCTATAATCTTACCCTCACAAACAGGCTCATAATCCCACTCCCCATTCTCTTGACATGTTAATGATTTGATGTTTTCTTTTGTTTGAAATATCCAGTATTTTTCAGCGCAGGTGATCTCCACCCTTTCTCCAGCTCTGAAAATAGTTTTCCCCTCTGGGTTGATCTCTTTTACTCCAAATGTGGAGTAAAAATGGATTGAATGCTGTATTTTTCCTAAAGTTAATATGAAGATGGATAGATGGATGGATAGACAGTACTGAACGGAGTTCTCTTTTTGTGTCTTATCGCGATTGCATGGACAATTTTGTTTTGTTTTTTATCAAAATGCCCGTTTTTTGGTGAGTATCCTCATCAGCACAGTCTTAAATGACTTAAAAAAAAACTTAATGAGCGCAAAGAGTTGGAAAAAAACAAATCAGTGTCGGATGTGTGTCAGGCCAGTTTACACTGTACTGAAAGAAAAGAAAAGAAAAGAAAAGAGAAAATCCAGCTGTAACATACAAGTGCATTGCCTGTAAAATTGCCTATTTCCATTTCTTTTATGGATGACTGTGAGTACTTGGTGTTTGCAGTTACAGTAAACAAAAATAAGTTGAAGGTTGAGCTTGAAAAAAATGGAGAAAATAGAATGTGATTATTTGTCATGTTCTTGTTGTGCTGTAGAAAGGGTCCAAATAAAGTCACTGTCACGAGTGCACCGGTCGTCCCTCACCATTGCTCTGCCTCACTCTCTCACTCACAATCTCACGCTCCGCAAATTACTAATTGAACTCTCCTGTTATCAATCACCGTTGCACTCTAATGCCTGGTGTATAATTTTGGGCTGCCCAGATGAAAGATGGCCAATCGTGTCAATTTCTGTGGTCGTGGCTCCTAAACGGTGGTCCTACGTCGTACAGCGAGAGAGGTTCAAAGACCGCCGCTGTCAAAGTATTGCGGCCAAAGATAGCCTGCGAAGATCTTCTAACAGTGTCGGAATTTAGCATGATCATCTCAGTTTGTTTGCTGCTAAGACCTACATCTACTGACTAGCCAATAAAAATGCAACATGAAATGGCATCTTGATCAATGAGACAATGGCGCTAAAACTTAAAACTGCTTAGGCTACCTTAAGCAGCTCTATTTGCAAAATTGCCATGCCAAGTTGGCCTCTTTTCACTAGCCATGACCACATCCATATTCTCCTCTTTCACTTCAGCGCATATAAAAAACACAATTGCCAATTCATGCGATTCATCTGGCTCTATTTGTTTAGCGCATGCTGAAGCTGTTTTATTCTTCTATACTAACTTGTATTGTAGCCTACGATTCAATCGGTGTCATCATACAGTCTGTATGTCGTACCCAAGTTTATTAGATACTGTATATGTCATACAGTGTAATTTTTAAATGATCTTATTGCCTGTAGATGCATAATACTCTCTATATAGGCCTACTCACAGTTGAGGATTGTCTGGCGTTTGTAAAGGAACATAGACCTGTTTACCTTGCTGTTTTCCACGGATCCTCCTGCAAGTTAAGTACTTTGAGTTTCCTTGTGAGCTTCTCGGAAGCCTTATTCATGTTTACCTGTCTATACTTACCTGAGTTTACTATTTTCACGGACTCAAGAGTAGATCTGTATGTTAAGTGCATTGCATCAATGTGAAATCTGATGATTAATCCTGTGATGAATCACTCGAAGCACATACCTGTTTGGTTCTTTATTTGATGAATAAACTTGTGCACTTGAGTTCATATCTTTCTCACTCTGTGGTCTATATCATTACAAACACAATTTTAACATTTTTATTCCCCCCTCAAAATAATGGGTAATGGGAATTCCTTGATCAATTGCACCACCAAGTGTCCCTGTGTGAGGTTTAAAATATACACCATGCTTTTCTGGTATAGTGACCGTGACAGACAAAAAGATTATCCGCAATTTGATCAGAACACAGTTATTAACCAACCAAACTCTGAACCCTTGGTTAATATGTAAAAAAGTTAATTCTGTACATGCACTTTGCGATGCCACGTGTATGAGTATTTATAAATGAGATTCATTTAGATAATGTACATTTCAAGTCAGTGTTTTGACACTGAAACCCCAACTTCAGAATCCAAAATGGCTGCTCAGCGCATCAACAGAATTGAAACAATAGTAATCTGTTTGTCTGTCTCAATAAACTCAGTGGTGCACAAAGTACTATCCAAAAGCTATAAAACATGCAAAAAACATTTGTATTCCGAAAGAGCATAATAATAATAGTTTCAAATTTCAAAAACTCTATACCTAATGGCCAGTTTGCACATTTTTGCATACTCTTTTCAAAACTTTTAAACTTAAGTTCAAAACCTAATATAATACAAAAATAAATAAGAGAACAATTTACTATTTTCTAGTATTACCAAATTGAAATATATTCTGAATCTTAAAAACGAAATACTTCAAAACAATTAGATGTAGCTGAACACCTACAGGTGTTAGTCTTTAAATTTCATTAACATATAAAACAATAATTTTGTACTGTAATGTAAACATGGACCATGCCACATATTCTGCAGTGAATTTTAAAGAGTAGAGAGTGACATTTTGTTTTGTAAAGAAAATGTATAAAAGCAAAACATTGTATAATGCTGTTACTGTAGTGTTAGTGTTTTTATGAGTGACAAAGTATGTTTGGATGACATCCGTGGCTATGGAAGAATGGCTTGAGGAATGGAACATGCATGAAGGGTTTTGTTAGTTTTAGTGAATTTTGAATGCGAAATTAATTACTGTGACAAGTTGAAAATTGTTTAGGAGAGCTGAGTGAAGAGTTTTGAAAAGATGACCTTAGTATTTCATTGAGTCACTGATTAAATGAGTCGTTTTCATACATTCACTTTTAAACATGTTGCACCATGTAACATATACTGCAGTGAATTTCAAAGAGTAGAGAGTGACATTTTGTTTTGTAAAGAAATGTTATAGAAGGAAACATTGTGTAATGCTGCCTGTTGTTAGTGCTTTTAGGTTTTATGAGTGACAAAGTACAGTATTGAATGACAACCTTTGCTAGTGTTATGGAAGAATGGCTTGATTTGAGACATGTATTAAGTGTTTCGGTAGTTTTAGTGATTTTTGAATGTGAAATTAACTACTGTGCCAAGTAGAAAATTGGTTAGGAGAACTGTGTGAAGAGATTGTTGAAGTGCTGTCTGTACTTTGTTACTGCTATGCTATAATAAATTTCATTTTTAAGATCTTCAACGTCCACATAATTTTTTCTTACACTTATGACTCCTCAGGAAGCCTCATCACTCCTCGATCCTTGCCTCCTCGCGGTGCAATTAGAGAATTGAGATGTCCTTCAAGATGGCTGAGCACGATCAGTTTCCGGGTCATAGGATGGAGGATGGAGGAGCGAGGAAACGAGGAGGGATATTGAGAAGCACCCAGAGAGTGTGAAGAAGAAAAATGACACAGATTGACGCGAGACAGTGTTCATTCGTGTTCATTCGTGTTCATTCGTTCAATGTTCAATGTTCAATGTTCAGTGTTCAATGTTCATTCGTGTTCATAGCTCTTCAAAGATAATTTAAATAATCTAAAAATAGATTATTTTAGTGAAAAATATCCTCAGAAGTCACGTTTTAAGGGTAATCGAAGCCGACGGAAAGAGAGATCGAGACGAACGGGTCAAACCAAAGGAAACATTATTTTATTTGCCTCTTTCACTTACCTTTTCCTTGGTGAGTGCCATACTCGCTATTATATAT
>FLSR01004888.1:2158073-2194390 GCA_900092035.1 Leuciscus waleckii | reverse complement strand
AGGGAGGCCCACCTGAGAGTGGCACTTCCTTCGCTTCATTTGCACCTCCAACTCGACGTCAACGCAGAAAGGGTCATAATAAGAAATCTGTAACTAAGGATGCAGCAACGAACTATCTTGGTTAATAAAGAATATAACCATCTCAAAGTGTAAAACACTAAACATTGGCTTTACAACAGTAGCCAAATCAAACACAAAACCATGTTTAAAATGCCTGTAGATAAACAAGCATGTAGATAAAAACAATACATAAAAGCTATAATCAAAGAATAATTTACACTGATCACATAAACTACAACAACCACAAACATTCCAAGTTCGCTGCGCTGGTGACATTAAACAGAAGTTTGTATGTGTTTGTCGGATAACAAACTGGTTTGTGGAGCCAAATAGTGTTGTCCTTCGTTTACTTCCTTGCTACAACGTGCAATTAACAGTACGAACTATTACAGGAAAACATATCAATGAAAAAATCATACTTACAGGTTGTGGCTCGTAAACAACAGCTTCTGTTTTTAAAGTTGGAACTGCTCCATCTTTCAGACAAGCCATTGTGCGAATCCTGCATTGAACTCGTGTAGATTGAGGAAGCTTTCCTCCGGAAAATGTGCAGCACAGAGAGCGTCATTTGGATTATAATTATGAGGGACCGAGTTAAAAAAATTTTTTAACCATTGCTCCCTAACTCCTCCGTCCTTAGGAAGACTGAACAAAGTGGACCTGCAATCTGGGTGAAAATAACAGCGTTTCGATGGCATGGTGGCAATGACACTCTACTACCACAACAACTCCTCTCCAAAGCAACATAAAATGGCCTCGCCCCCTTTATTTATTGTGTTCCCAGAAGAGGGGTTTATGTAAATGTTAGGGTTAGTGATATCACTAACCATGGAGGAATGTCTTGTAGTCCCTACCGGCCGTTTGCTGTAGTCCTTAGAAATTCATTTCTTTAAAAGCAAATATCTCCCTTTGTATTGAACTTTGAGCGTTGTAATTTTGCAGATGTTGTTTATGCTCAAACAGGAACATTACACACTAGCTAAAGTTAAAAAAGTGAAATCACATTCAACCACCCCTTTAAATAAACTCCTAACCCTAACCCTAACAGCATGGAGACAGAAGAGGTATGTTTAGTTTAATTTAATTATGGTTATAACTTATGCTGTCATGCTTTTATCCACTATTAGTAATAGCCTGTTGTAGCGGACCCCGTCCAAATGATGGCCATAGCATTACTGATGAGTTTTATGAAGTTTATTGTACATCACACAAAAGATGAAGTGTCTGCTTCACTCCAGAAAATCACTGTAAGTATATATCACAGTGCAAGAAGTGCGCATTAAAGTCTTATACATAAACTCTCTATCTCTCCCTTGCATTCCCTTACGAAAAAAATGTATACTTCAAGTTCATTTTATGAAGTATACTTCAGTAATGTTCAAGTATATTTTTAAGTATACTTTAATGTAGTAAGTATACTAATGTCAATATGTACTAGTAGTAAACTTGTAAGTGTACTATTTTAATACCGCTTAGGACTAAATTGGCCCACTTGAAGTATATTAACCATTCACTAATTTTAACCATAGCATTCGTAAGTTTGGCTGCCACTGCTGCTTTTGATGTTCCATGTATATATAAAACAGTGTCGTCTGCATACATTTGAACTCTCACTTCTGGGCACGCACGCGGCAAGTCATTAATATACATGCAAAACAAAAGGGGGCCCAATATAGACCCTTGAGGCACTCCAGTGGACAACTGAAGAGGTTCAGAATGATAGCTGCCAATACGTACAGTTTGTGATCGTTGAAAAAGATACGATGCTACCCACTTTAGAGCATTATCTGAAAGATTAAAATGAGATAGTTTAGACAGTAAAATATTGTGATTAACAGTGTCAAAGGCTTTCCTAAGATCTAAAAAAATAGCTCCAACAACCTTGTTCCTATCAAGCAATGATTTTATATTTTCGATAAAAAAACAGTTTGCTGTCTCAGTGGAGTGATTTGTCCTAAATCCAAATTGTAATGGATGAAGGGAAAAGACTGAGTTATTCAAGTGATCCCTAATCTGTTGAGACACCCATTTTTCTAAAACCTTAGATATTACTGGCAAAATGCTAATAGGTCTATAATTGGAAATAATTTGTCTGTCTCCTGATTTAAATAAAGGGGAAACAATAGATAATTTCCAAGCATTTGGGAATTCCCCCACAGAAATCGATTGATTAATAATTTTTGTAATGGGGATAAGCAAGGACGAACCTAATTCTTTCAACATTGTATTATCCATACCAAAGACATCTTTCGCTTTATAAGTATTAAGTGAACTGATTAAGGATTCTAAATTTCTTTCAGAAGCACTGGAAAACACAAGGCTGTGCTCTGACGACAAGATAGTGCACTTACTAATATCTACGTGTGAGAAACCCTGTGCAATAGATGCAACAGAGTCTACAAAATAGTTGTTAAAAGCTGTAGCAACCACAGTTGGATCAGAAATACTTTTCCCATCCAACACAAGATCAACAGGTTTTCTGTCTTTATGTCCCTGCCCCAGCAATTTGTTTAATTGATCCCAAATCAATTTTGAATTGCACCCTGCATTGTTTATAATGGTTAGAAAAAAGTCAGCCCTTGACTTTCTTAACTGAGATGTAACTTTATTCCTCAACATTGCAAAACGGTGTTTATCAGTACTTAATTTTGAATTGTTAGTTTTTTTTTGCAAGATCACGTTCTTTCATCATATTAAAAATGTCAGCATTAATCCATGGAAGACTATTCTTATAATTTCTGTTTCTAAATTTTTGGGTAAACTCCTTAATAAAATACTGCAGTCTACTTGTAAGCACTGTACTTCCATCATGTACATCCTTCCCAGCTAGCAAATTACTCCAGTTAAACCTGTTTATTGTATCTATAAAATGATCCCGTACTTTGTTGGGTATTCTAGATACTTCTTTCTCCTTAACAGTTGAAACACAAAACCTTCTGCTAGTTAACTTTCTTGTCACCAGAACTAAATGATGGTCCGATAGTCCAGTGATCATATTAAAAGATTTTGTAATTATTTCTGGTTTATTGCAAAAGATTAAGTCAATCTGCGTTTCAGTATTATGAGTTTTTCTTGTTGGACCCTTGACTACCTGTGTTAAATCAAAATTATCACATATTTGTTTAAGATTTTTCCTGGCTACTCTGTCTTCCCAATTAACATTAAAATCCCCCATTATTAATACCTCTTTTTCAAAGTTGCATCTAAGAAGCATACTACGAAAATTTTCATAAAAATCAACTTTGGCAGAGGGAGGGCGATAGATTACAATCAAACTAAAAAACATTTGTGGCGATACTATCATTTTCAATCCAATAGCCTACATTCCAAGTCACTATTTGACAAGTTAATTTCCTCACATTGAATACTATTTTTTATATACACCAAAACACCACCACCTTTAGATCTAACTCTATCATTTCTATAAATTTGATAACCTGGTATGGTGATAGCTGCATAAGGTGAATTCTCATGAAGCCAGGTTTCGGACAGACATAAGAAATCCAAATTAGAGTCCATTAACAAATGTCGGATTTGTTCATTTTTAGACATGAGACTACGTACATTCAGATGACCACCAAATAAGCCCTTTGGTTTTATGCTGGGGTCCCATAATATTTTAGAATTGTTCACAGTTCTTAAGACGTTCCATTTTCTATTTTTCACTACTGCTCGGTTTGTCGTCAACTTCCTGATTTGATTTGTAGTACTTCCGATCGTAGCTAAGCTACCCATGTCAGCATTACCTTCAGTAAAATGAATTTGTGACTGTAACAATTTTCGAATTGCCAAGTCACCACCTGCATCATCACACCCACACTGCAGGGCAAACAACATTCAGCTGGCTCCCCTCCAGCGCACTCCGCGAACCCCCGCAGAACACGCCATTCCTCCGGAACAAGCCACACTCCCCCTCCAACGCACCAACCGCCGCCACCACGCCAACCACCGGCAAATCCACAGCATCCGCCGAAGAAACAGAAGCCGGTAGCTCAGTCGGTTGCTCCAAAGCATAGCAATGTGTACATGATGAACATACCTGTAGGTTTCCAGTGTTGCTCCTACTATAAATGGATGATACACGCGGCCCCGTCCGCGTTGGTGCGCTTACTGGACCAGGGCATTGATGAATGTTGCCAGATAATAATAGACAAATTGAGATAATGAAAGCGAGGCTTTGTTGTTGGTGAAGTACAGTTTTGTACATTCGTCCTCTTGTTTTACTGAAGAGATGTGGATGAATAAAGGTGATAGCTAAAGCATGTCTCCCAAAACCAAAATGATTATTTACATGACTCGCCCTCAAATGAGTTGCACAGGATCATTTTAAATCCTCATAAGGAAAATAACTATTATTAAAACTTTGTCTAGTAACAATGGAGCTGAAATTACTTAAAATCAGCACATAAACAAGGAGCGCCACAGCTACCCCCGACACACCCGCCGCCATCTTGACAAACATAGCAGTCTTCATTTACTCCCGTTGTTACTCAAGGATGGATCTGTACTGTTTGTGACAAGCTTACACTCTCCGGAGCAACAGGCCTAACGTGACTGGACACGGAAAAAATGAAAGTGCGAGCGCGCTCTTTATGACAGCTCATCGTGTCATTTTACGGATATAAGGTTTACCAGTTTATTTAGCACCCACTGAAAAGGTGTGTATATTTGTTTACTGTTAGGCCACATTTACACATAGTCGGGTATTTAGAGAAACGAATATTTCTCCCCCTCCGTTTTCAAAAATAACATCGTGCACACAATATCGTTTTCAAAAAATGTTGTCGTTTACATCAACCCGCATAAATACAAAGGGGCGGCAGTGTAAGGAGAAGGATAAAGCCATGCAAGCCAATCAGAATCCTCAAAATCGACAACGACGAATAGCTCGAGCGACTTCCTGTTCCTTTCAAAACAATAGACATGGCGCGAGGTTCGTTCGTGTGGACAGACAGCGAAGCAAATGCAAACAGGCCAAAAGCGTTTTCACAAAAGTAAAAATGAGTACCACTTTAGCAGCATCCATGATCAAATAGTAGCCAAACAAACTCATAGACAGTATGGAACAAACTCTAAACATAGGGCGCTCACATGACGTAAGCATTTTCTGGCGCATAATGTGACGTTTGAGAACCTAAAACCCCGTTTCTCCCAGTTGACACGGCAACACATAACCGGCGTTTTCAGAAATCTCCACTTTGGCCGGAGTTTTTAGAAATAATCGTTTTCTGGGATAAAAACGGCGTTTTCGTGTAAATGACAGGCCAAAACGCAGGGAAATATCTGCGTTTTCCCATCGTGTAAACGGGGCCTAAATTATCACCAGTTTAACTAAAACAGAAAAATTTGTATGTCGCACATCAAATAAGACTCAGAAATATTACACGTTCAAAAATGTCATGTTTACACGACGAAAACGTTCGTCTAGAAACACGTAACAAAAAATACACGGCCAAAAATGTTGCGTTAAGGCGATACAAACGATCGTGTCTTTAAATAACATGACAAAAAACTTCGCGTTTAGACGTACAAAACGTTCGCGTTTACACGGACCAAAAAGACGCGTACAAACTGTGCGTGTTAATGCGTCCAAATTTCACGCGTTGCATATAGGCTAATAGGTATTGTCCCCAACGGCGTTCCATAGTTCTTCTCTTCATTGTCTTGTTACTTACAGGTAACTGCAAAGTATAATGCAAAACACACTTCCGATTTAAGCATATACACTGTTAATATAATATGAATGAGTTGTGCGCGTGTTTAACGCAGTTGTTTTGTTATATGAATAGTGCGTCATGAGTTTGTCATGTTGAGCACATGGTTAGCATAAGTGCTCCGCGATTAGCGCCAGAGTCCGCCACATAACTGGTTAAAGTATAAATACTATTTGAAGCTATAATGTATAATATTGTTTAGCGTTATAAATTATTTCTAATTTACATACGTGGTCGTTAATCGACGGTGATGTCTGTAAACTGTGTAATGCGTTACATTTGAGTGAATGTAGTTGAGTGAATTTCACATATCTTGTCATTCAATGTAATACATCAGACAACGAACTTGTATGTGTTCTAAACTGAGAATAGGGAGTGGATTCTTAAGTATTTTACATCATCATTCTCATGTTATTATCTAGATAAAGGGTAAATGCTAGTTAAAGTGTTATATATATAAAAATTATATATTAGGGTGTCACTTTGGCAATTGTGAATCCTGAATATGAAAAATGTTAAAGTTGAAATGTTTATTCAGGCATAGTACGCAAAAGTCATACATGTGTTGACCATGTAATGTGCTGAAAGGTTGTAATATGCATATACTTTTATTGATTATTCGTAGTAAATGCAGAGACGAGAAGCCATCACAAATGCGTTTTCTCTTCATTGTCTTGTTACTTACAGGAGTACTACATATGCAGATATTTTAAACTGGCGTCTTAAATACCATAGACAGTTCAAACTCAACATGACATGTTTGATATCTCAGTAATGAAGAATTTTAAATAAAGCTGTGGATTTGTACACTTTGATCTTCAGTGAAATGCTTTTTTTGTGTGTGTGTGTAAAACGCATCAGTTCCCCTTTACAGTATAATGCTGTAGACACTCAAGTAAAACACTTCAGTTAATATTCACAATGAAAAAGAAAAATGATGAAGGCCATAGGCATTATGTCCATTTATTGTTTTGACATCAACCAAGTAAATTTTTGCTGACGATTTAGTAAATGTAAACCCCCACAACGTTGATTCCACTTGAATGACATGAATTTGCCACACACGTGTTGAAACTAATGTGTATGTGGAAGACTGAACAATTTCAACTTTTCAATAGTAGGCCTACAAGTAACGCTGAATTGAGGAACAGCATCACATTTCAAGGTTTATATTACATGTACATTTGTCAGTGCTCTGTAAACAAAATGCAAATACAGAGTTCTTAAATGACCTTTTTCAAATAAATGGTTAGCAGTGGTCCCAACTTAAAAAACCAATGCAATGGGAGAACCAAACACTAATGTTGAGCTATTTTTATGGTTTGACTTGTGCTATCTGTCTTTTTTTTGTTAAGACTCTCACAGAATAATAAATAGCTCACTGAACAGATCTCGACTAGTCGAGTCACAGCGCTGTGCTGAGTGAGCTGGTCGATAGGAATTACGTTTTTTAAATAATTTTTTATAATTATTTTTATTTATTTATTTATTTTCTCGGTTGCGTTCAGGGCTTTCTTCCGGAAACAACGGACCATATGAGATTCCAAGTCACAGTTCATCTCACTTAGCACGGCGTTCGTGGCTCGACTAGTCCAAGATGGCTCCTGCCTGTACGCGTAATGTACTGTCTTTATAAATTATCTTCTTATTAAACTTTCTGTACACTTACAAAGTTCTCAATCTTCGGTTTGCATGTAGGGACCCTCATTATGCTACAGTGTTAGTGTGAGGCTATTTTGAGCCTTGTTAGTGGTATTAACTAGCGATTTACTTTTACTTATTACCCCCTCAATGTTGTTTAATTAGTTTTGTTCCAATGTAATTTTCATTTCAAAGTAATCACACAAACACAAAGTTGTTGTAAATGCAGTTATCATTTATTCCAATGCAAAAAATTACTGAGCAACACTGTTGCATCTAATTCTCAATAGTTTATTTTTTATTTTTTATTGAGTCTGCACCGTTCTGGTCTGAATATCTTTCCTGCAACACTAAAGATTCTCTCAACAGGTGCAGAGTGAAGTTGTAACACTGCATGAAAAGTGGGATTTTCGTCAGTAAGCGGCACTGTAGATTGTCGTGGAAGTTCAGGTTTACGACTGCACACGGCAATTTGCAGGCAACACCGAAAACTGCCGTGAATTGTCGGAGATTGACGTGGGCCTTGCTTGGCAGTCGTCCCCCCATGACCCCCCTCCCCCTCATTCTAGAGGAGGCTTTAACATGTAAATGAAAATCTGTGAGCTATGCAAATGCACATCAGGGTAGCAGGGGGAGTTTTACCCCAGGTGACATTTTTCTAAAAGGTATTTACTTCATTCTAAGAAAATCTGTGGTATAAATAGATCAGGCTCAGTATAGCCTAATTATAGACTCTTAAATTTTTAGCTTTAATTGATATATTTAATGAAAGATTAGTTACTGTGTGTCATTAGCAATGGCCAATGTCATGTAAAAAAGATACACAAAACAATTTATTTCAACAATTAATTTTAATCAGGCTTTGCCCAAAGGTAAAATGTTCATTCCATGCAAACAGCATCACAATCTCCTAGAGCTCAACCACTGTGTATAATACAACTGTTCATATTTGACTCATGCTGCATATACACATACACAATGACTGTAAATATAGAGTTACAACTACGATTAGAGTTGTTTGCATAAAATGTACCGTGAACATTCACATGTTTGCCCTGAGATAGGCTACAATTTATCTCCATAAATATTATTTTCTCAATTATATTGCATATATATTTTACTTACATCAATTGCTCGATCAATATCATCACATATTTTACATTTACATTTTTAACTGTAGGTACCACAAACAATTTAATATAGGTAAGTTTGTGTATATTTACACGTAGTACAATACTGTATGTGCTGCTTATAAACACCAGACAGATAAGGATTTATGATCTTTACTCATCTCACTTGCACAAAATAAATACAGTAATAGAAAGCATAGAACAGGTGAAATACACTGAAAATGATATGCATTTAAACATTTGGTCGGGTTGAAGTCATCCACTCAGCCCGTACCGCAGAGTAAATATACCTCCTTTCTATTTTGAATTAAAAATGTTTGTGGCCCCTTTAAGAAATCCTTCTCTTCTCGCGATACCATGGATACCATTCACATGTGCTGGATGCGTGCGCGCGACCAGAGAAGCCATTTATCATTGTTCAGGACAGGAGAGCTGCATGTGGTTGTGCGTGCATTGATCGGATTTACTGTGTTATACGATCTTCTTTCTGCTAAATATTACTCTAATATCTTTAATATGCACAAATAAGTTGTGAAGCGGAGTTAAAAGAACATTTGATGTGTACATTTTTGTTTATAGATTTATTTGGAGCGCATGTGATGTGTGACGAGTGAACCTCGTGGTGATGATCGGTAAAGGATTGGGTATTCATGATTTATGGGGTAAAATACTGATGCCATGTTTATTTGATAAATCTGTTAATGAGTTTAATCTATATTCTGTGATTATACAGTATAACTGTATGGTTTAATGCATATTTCTGGTTCTGAATGATTAATGAAACGTGGCTTTGTTGAAGTGCTTTTATTTCTCTTGTAACTTAGGCCTAACGTTACCTCAGCCACTGCCGTATTCCAGTTTGTGTTATCGTATTCAATTGTAACATATTTTGGTTTGGAGAAATCGATTTAAATCTGACCTGTTTTAGTGCATTACACTGTATTTCAGTTTGAATTGTCAGATCGCCTGTCAATCAAACTCCCTGCGAAGAGTCAATTACATATGATTCCGGCCTTTCATAATTGATAGCTGGCAGATTCAGGGCCCACAACTTAAACGATTTAAAGTATGTAGTTGTTTATTTGTAAAATATTTTGGTTTGGAGAAATCGATTTAAATCTAACCTGTGGGTTTAACATTAAACTAGTTTAATGTTTAATGTTAAACCCACAGGTTAGATTTAAATCGATTTCTCCAAACCAAAATATTTTACAAATAAACAACTACATACTTTAAATCGTTTAAGTTGTGGGCCCTGAATCTGCCAGCTATCAATTATGAAAGGCCGGAATCATAAGTAATTGACTCTTCGCAGGGAGTTTGATTGACAGGCGATCTGACCAATCATAATCCGCCAAAGCAGTCAGGAGAATAGATTAATGTCGGAGGATTTAAACTTGATAAACGGAGTGTACTGACGTCTTTCCACGGTTAAAACAACATTCCTCCTTATGTTCATTCATGTTTACTTGATGCTATAACTTAAATGAACTAGAAGAGATGATGGTTCACGAGCAGCTTTAACTGAGCAGCTCTACAGAGATCTGTCAGACACATTAAAGAGCCACAAAACCGTATTGTTTATATTTCTTTAAAAAATGACAAATTTTAAAAAAGGTGAGTTTGTTTCATATCAAAAGTACCCTGGTCTGTCCTGTCTGTCAGCGCGTTGTCAGTCTCCTCTGCTCCGCGATGTATTGTTCACTGCATGAGAACATGAGTGGCGTCGCGTGAGTGAGTCGTCGATAGCAACGGTTACTAAAGGCGGCGGGTTTTGCAAACGCTCAATAGAGAGAGTAGTGTAGGTTTAAGGTTCTGTATTACATTTACATGGAATAAAGTTTGTTTACGTTTGTATTTAAGACGTAAAGCCTTCATACATGTTCAATATCCACAATATCGACTTAGACTGGGCTTTATATCCATAGCTCGGCCATTAACGTCACATCCCTTCATAATAAAATGAACAAAACGCACGTAAATGAATTCCAGTTAATTAACTCGTTTAACGTTACGTTTCAGAAGACAAACATTTATAACATAAATTAACTCAGAAATTAGCGTTACCTCGGAGAATAACGATAACGTTAGTGGCTAGTCAGCCGCATTATAGGCCTCAGGTTTGAACAGCATAAAAGTACATATAGAAGTTAGAACAACATAAAAGCAATACTGGTAAGTCGTAATCCGGCTAAAATCAGTGTATTTTTAATCCAATTAATGAATTCACCACTATTTTGATGATTTTTACGAATTTTACAAGACATAAAACACTTACCTGACGGAAGCAACAACACAAGTGTGTCGACGAGAGAACCAGATGATTTCCCACGCGCAGCTCCAGCAGTCTCATTGGTTATAATCAATCACGTGCTGAAATACTGATAACGGTCATCTTATTCATACACGTTTGAAATTATATACATTTTCCCCATTGTAAACGTAAACGTTTAATTAAATAATACATCAATAAAGAATACCAACAATAATAAAATGAGTAAACTGATTAAGTCAACTGGAAAAAATTAATGCATTTCAATACATCCATTATTATAATAAATACGCATACTAGTGCATAAAAAATAAGTTTATTTAAATACATTATTATAATAAATGAAGTTCATTAAAAATAAGTTCATTTATATACATTAAAATGGTAATAAAATATGAGCAGAACTCAGAGTTATCAGATCAGTTGATATTTGACTGGTTTTGTCCTTCTGTTAGACTGTCTCACACATGAATTATGTTGAATATCTGTCAGCTGTTAATTTTAACTACACAATTAGATAATACCAGTTTAGCTCAACCAATCACCAAGCAATGCTTCATTGTGTTCAGTCTGTGTGTAAAAAGAGCATTAGCAATTAAAGAAAACACACTTTACCCTGAGTGTAAACAGCCACATTTGCAAAGATTAATATAAAGATTAATATAAAGGTTAATAAAACATTACACTCACTTCAGTTCTCCTGGAGGTGCAGCAGGAACACGAATAGTTGATACCGATCCTTTTTTCAGGAGCAGCTTCTTAGCAAAACCAGCTTTAACTGACCCTCCTTTATAAAGCAGTCTGGTGCAGCGCCGCCGCTCCCACCACGCGCATCACGCGCTGTGCGTAGGGCACCAAGTGCTGAGGGGGCACCAAAAATAGCCTAATGAAAAAATATATATAATGCCGATATTATTTCATTAGCCTATAGAAATATTATTAGGCACATTTTAGCCATGTGTAACAAAAAAGGGGGAACAAGATAATAAAAAGGGGGAACATCATATGCTTAGGGCACCAAAATGGCTAGCAGCGGCACTGGTCTGGTGTATGAAATGATTCACGCAAACATGAAAGCATTGACGTTGTTTGTGGGGAATATTCCCTTCGAAAACAAACTCAGCTACTGCGTCTTCAGCGGTTCGGATTTAGGAACATCAAAAAGACTGCTGTGTTCGTTATTGCTGCTGTTAATCAACAATCGTGGGAGGGAACAGCTTGATTTGAGCCAGGGGGAAACGTATAAGAAGATTTTTTTTTTTAAACGCTGGATGAATTTTCATCATTTTATGATGGTTGTGTACAGGCACTGCCAACACACATTTCAGTACAATCAACTTGTAAAAGTGCATACCATTATATGACCCCTTTAACGTTTAGTTATGAACACTCTTTACAGAAAGAAATAACACAGTTATGTATCATCAAGTTTGTCCGAAAGATTGAAGATAGTGAGAGTGTTCAGGAAAACCTTCTGAATTCTGTTTGATGCTGATAGAGTATTACAGAAATGACACACTGGACCATAATCTGTGAGTTTGTTACATTTACATTTAGATGGACTTAAAACATGTCTTGCATGTAGCTTTATTAAACCTTTTAATACAGTGGTTTGTTACATTTATTTTAATTCCAAAGAAGTGGTTACATTTATACCATTAATATACTATACATACTCTGTAAGTGTTAGAAGCACTTTAGTAGATGCAATTATCTTAGTTAAATACTGCAAGACTACCCCTGCTGTAGGGGTAAAAAAAATGCTTTAAAATTTGCCTTTATTATTTAATTGGAGAAATTAGATATGAAATATTTAAGGAATCAATCCCTTCAGCTGAAGTAAGTGTGATGCCTCTATTCAGATGGGTTGTCATTGGCTGTGACTTTATCGCAGAACTCGCTGTGATTGGACAATCTTTTAATCCATATAAAAAGGCGCTTCATGTTACAAAGTATGTAAGTTAGTAATACATTAAGTTAACTATAAAGTGTCTGTTGTGAGAAATTACTCCTTGACTGAGATCCCAACCCTAAGCATTTCTACACATTCCAGTAAACTACAGCACCATGTTTCCCACTCCATTGATGGAATGCTGCTGTACCGTACATCCGCCTTGGCCGTACATCAAAAGTGGCTCTGCCAATGGAGACTGAAACATGCAGCTTCTTCCCTGGTGGCACATCTACATCTGTAGACAGAGTTTCGGTTCTCTCATCTGTGTGCTCCTGACAATAAGTGCTTTCAATTCCAATGGTGACACTGAATCCTGTAGTAACTTCAGCAACCACTGGAATCCCAGCATTCACTTCCATTTTAAATGTTGCAGATAAACTTGCACTCACAGACCATGAAGATTTATTAGTTATTTTCTTTGAGCTTTCAACTTTTTGTTTTTGTGTGGCGGAGAGTTGTTCCTGTAACTGAGGGATTTGATTTCTTCTCCTGTCATCTGTGGTATCAGTTGGTCGATAGTGGGATAGTGGACATCGGTGAGAGCTGTTGATTCAACTGCTTTGAGAAACATGAATCCCATGCAGTCAATGTCAGAACCACAACTTCCTACAACTCCCAAACAATATCCAGAGCCGACATCCATGGGATATTCTGTTTTTAAACCCCAGCTTGTCATCTTTGCAAAAAACTTTCTCCTCAGACTGGTCTTGAATTTGATGGCCCCAAGACGTGTTCCTGCTCCATTCCCCCACAGGGACAGTGAGGTGAAACACTCACCAGGTGGAACTTGTACTCTTGATACGGTCCAGAGCCTTCTCCAAAAGTTTCAACTCTCCCATCTGAAAGCCAGACCCGGACAGCCTTCACCTGCCATTCTCCCAGCCAGACTCCGATCTTCTCTAAACTGGCACCGTTGTCCACACCAGTAAATGAGAATTCACCACCTCCGTTTCCGCCAATTAGCTCTAGATTCAGTGTGTCGGACATCTTGGAATTAAATCGATCTAAAAGAAATATCAGATCAGAATTAACATCAGCTTTAAACTTTATTGCAGTGTTTCCCAACCTAGTTTCTGTAGAGACAACAACAGTACACGCTGGACTTCTTTCTTAATTGACCCATTCATTTCGGGTCTGTGAGTATCTACTAATAAGATGACTTGAATCAGGTGTGTCTGAATAGGCAAACATTCTAAATGTGCAGTTCTGGCATGCCTCTGGGAACAGGGTTGGGAAACATTAGCCGCTTTTCCACTGTCAGGCCAAACGGATAAAGTGACAACATGAACCACGGCCTTCAATGGTTAACCCTCTGGGGTCTGGTGTGTTTTTGGGGCCCTTGGGATGTTTTGACATGCCCTGACATTTGTGCTTTTTTAGTTATTTATAAACATGTTAATGGCAAAGGTGTAAATTCACTCTATATAGCACAAACAGGGCTACCATAATATGTGAGGAACAAGAATAGGGTAGGATAGGCAACTAAGTGTTCATTTATGTATCCTTCCTTTCACGGGGAAACGAAGGACGCATTTGGCGTCGCTTTTGAATCAGGGTAGCCTTCGTCGCGTCGCGATGACGCAACCGGCCTTCAAATACGGACTTCGGAGGATGCAGAACTGAATTGGGACAGCCTTCATCGAGCCGCGTGACGCAATCGGCCTTCAAATGCGACCTTCCAAGGATGCAGCCTTTGAATTGGGACGTCCTTCGTCGCGCCACTGTGACGCAATCGGCCTTCAAATGCGGCCAATCGGCCTTCAAATACGGCCTTCGGAGAATGCAGAACTGAATTGGGCCAGCCTTCATCGAGCCGCGTGACGCAATCGGCCTTCAAATGCGGCCAATCGGCCTTCAAATACGGCCTTCGGAGGATGCAGAACTGAATTGGGACACCCTTCATCGAGCCGCGTGACGCAATCGGCCTTCAAATGCGGCCAATCGGCCTTCAAATACGGCCTTCGGAGGATGCAGAACTGAATTGGGACACCCTTCATCGAGCCGCGTGACGCAATCGGCCTTCAAATGCGACCTTCCAAGGATGCAGCCTTTGAATTGGGACGTCCTAGACCTCTTTTTGTCTGGCGCTGTTGCCATGGTGACTCATAATATCTGCGCTCCATTGATAATGGCTTTTTATAGTTGTGGTGCACGCGCTTAACTCAGAGTCAGTCAACTCAGAGTTGATTGAACTAACTCATTTCAGCTGTTCTGAAACCAAAAACTCAGAGTTTCCCATCTCAGGGTAAGTCAACTCAGAGTTCAAGTTTTAACTCAGAGTTGGTTGAACCTCCTTTTTGAAACAGGCCCCTGGATAACCTTCTTTGTGTTTATTTCTAAATAAACTAAATCTGCTGCAATGGAGATCCTCTGCTCCTCTTCCCTTGCCTGCACCATATTGTATCTAATTTTCATGGGTTTCTCTATACTGAAATGTAGGCGATTGTCTTTGCTTTGCAGATTGTTTGAATAAATCCCATGTAGAATTAACTATTTCAATAAACTTTTTTTTTTTATATATAAAAATTAAAGGCAACATTAAATATGATAGACTACACCGTAAAAATAATTTTCTGAGTTTCTTTAGTTGGGCTTATTTCAACTTATTTATTTTGTGTGTGTCTGTGTGTGTATGTGTGTGTATGTATGAGTATACTTAAGTATACTTAAGTAATGTTCAAGTATATTTTTAAGTATACTTTATGTAGTAACTATACTAATGTCTATGTACTAGTAGTAAACTTGTAAGTGTACTATTTAAATACTGCTTGGGACTAAATTTGCCCACTTTTAGTAAATAAAAGTATACGTTTAAGTGCACTATAAGTGTAACAGTACTAAACTTTAGGTGCACAACTACGTTTTTCATTTGTACTAGCTACATCTGTAATACAAGTGAACAGTATACTAGTAGTTTGCTATTTTTATACTAGTTGTGCTTTTTTTTTTTTTTATGAAAATACACTTTGAAGTATACTCTCAGTTAACAACTAGTTTAGTAGTTTTATACTCAAGGATACTTGTACGTTTTCTTTAAGTGAACATAACATCATACTTAGTTTACTATTTATATATTATTTTTACACTTTAAGCATACCAAAAAAATTTCCTTAGGTATTAATTTTATATACTTGAAACATACCTTTAACTGCACTTTAACTACTATTAAACATTGAATTATATCGTCATGCTGTCCGGGTTCTCCTCTGACAGTTCTGTCAGTCTTGTCTTTATTTAATGTGTCTTTGTGTTGTGCTTGAACACATGGCTCTGTCTTTCTTTGTGTTGGCCATGTGCTCCTGTGTACCTGCCTCCTTGTTTCCAATTACCACGCCCTCTTGTTTAGTCATTGATTAATCTTCCTTTGTCTGAGTGTGCTCTCACCTGTTCCTTGTCTGAGTGTGCTCACCCTTTCCTCTTATGAATCTGCGTTGATCAACGAATGCAGCCATATTCACAAACTTTAGCCTCAATCCTAATCTTACGAGTTCATAGGCAAGGCTCATGTAGGCATATATAATCAAAATAAAATAAAATAATTGTGGAATGGTGAAGTGCTTGTGAACTGGAGAGCTGACATTTTATTTTGTGGGTAATTTAAGAAAATTAAAGATTTTTTATTAAGGAACAGGAGTTGTTCAACAGTGTGAGGGCTAAGTCTATTTCTTTTTTTATTTACTACTACCAAAGGGCATGACACTCGAAACCTACTCAAGGGGTTTGCGCTATTTTGGAATCTGAATACGAACCAGACACGTGACTGTGGGTGCTTCTCAATACCCCTTCTCATTTCCTCCATCATATGATCTGGAAACCGATCGAGCTCAGCCATCTTGAAGAACATCTCAATTCTCTAATTGCTCCGCGAGGATCGCAATATCGCAGCACCGACCTGGTCGATACAGTCATCAATGCGTGGCAGAGGATAAGAGTCTGGCTTAGTGACACTGTTGACCTTCCTAAAATCAGAACAAAACCGATGGGTATTATCTGATTTCGGAACCAATAAACAAAGCGACGCCCAACTTGATGATGACGGTTCAGCAATACCATTTTCCGGATATAATCAACTTTAGCATCCTAAAATTTCCACTTTTCCGGATTTACTCGGTAAAAACGCTGTTTGATCGGCTTTACATCTCCTACTAATTCGATGTCATGCTCCAAAACGTGTACGAGATGTCACATCTCCAAAGGCTAGAATACTCTTGTATCACTTCTATTAATTCTGTGCGCTGAAGCTCAGACAAGTGAGACAACACACTGTTTAAATCTGAAAGTACCTTAGAGTTTTTAAGCCGACCAGTTAACAATGCCGAGTCATGATCTGGTAAATCATTCTCACAACCAGCTTCACTACCAGACAAAACTGTGTTACAAACACACACTGGATGAGGATCATCTGCCGGTGCACTCAATTCCTGAGATACCCGGGCATGATATGCTTTCAACAGATTGACATGACAAAGTTGGTGGTTTTTCCGACGTTCTGGAGTGGCAATCAGGTAGTTAAGCTCTGACAACTTCTTCACTACCATGTAATGGCCCAAAAACTTCGCTTGCAACGGAGAACCGACAATAGGTAATAAAGCCAAAACCTGATCGCCCTCACAAAAACTACGCCGCTCCGCTCTTCGGTCATAAAGACATTTCATCTTCTCCTGTGCCGAAGTCAGCTTTTCCCTAGCTAACTCTGTACCAGAGTAAAGTCGCTGCCTAAAACCATTGACATAATCAATAAAATTTTGAGGTGGCTGAGACTCCTTCCACTCATTTTGCAGAGCAGCTAAAGGCCCCCGCACAGTATGACCAAAAACCAACTCGCTTAGACTGAAACCTGTACTCTGTTGCACTACCTCTCTTGCTGCCAGCAACAACCATGGTAACCCGTCCTCCCAATCAGCATTCATCTGCACACAGTATGCCCTCATCATTGATTTTAAAGTCTGATGGAAACGTTCCAGCGCTCCGTGGCTTTGCGCATGATACGCAGAAGACTGGTTGTGCTGCACATGCAACAGTTTCAATACCTGCGCAAACAAGTGAGAGGAGAAATTCGACCCTTGGTCACTCTGAAAGGTTCTAGGTATACCGAAGATGGATATGAACTGACCCAGAGCACGCACCACTGATTTTGCTGTTAGCGTGCGTAATGGGTATGCTGCTGGGTATCTGGTGCTACTGCACATAACAGTTAACAAATACATCGCACCCACTTGAACTAGGGAGAGGGCCTACACAATCAATAATCAGGTGTTCAAATGGCTGACTTACAACAGGAATCGGATACAGGGGAGCAACTTTAATTTTTTTATCTGGCTTACCAGTTAATTGACAAGTGTGGCACGTTTTGATGTAGCTTGCCACACTTTTCTTAACCCGCGGCCAAAAAAAAACATCTAAGGACACGATCATACATTTTACCAACCCCCATGTGCCCCGACTCATCATGAGCAATACGCAAAACCAAATCACGAAATTTGGAGGGCACGACAATCTGATACACAGGATCTCCAACAAAACCCTCATAATGTGGCACCCACTTCCGAACCAGTACCTCCTTTTGCACGAATTTAACCATGTGCCCGATCTTTCACCTCATCTACCCGCAGAACAGACTGAAACAGCTCCTTCAGCGTTACATCGGCTCTTTGCTCACGCGCCAATTCACTAGGGGAGACAGACCAGGGAGTGTTAGACTAAGTAATTACAAACAACTCAGATGCCTCACCCTCTGCGTTTTCCACCTCTACAGAATCTGCATCGTCAGTGGCCCGCTTCATGGCGCGCGTCACAGCACAAGCCGTGAACACTTTAGGAAACTGCTTTTCATTCTCATCAGGGCCGTTACTACCCAGCGGTATTGGGACCACCACTGGTTGTCCTGGGCTACTTCCCCAAACCCGTGCCCCTGCCACATCATTTCCCAGAATCACAGTGACACCGTCTATAGGCAAAGCAGGACACACTCCCATTTTATCTTCTCCCTCAAACAACTCTGAATGGAGCACAAGTTTATGTACAGGAACATAAAAAACAGACATAACCATGCCCAAAACCGATACAAAAGATCCAGTATCCGTTTCCTCAGAAAACGGCAAAACAGACCCCAGAACAAATGAATCAAATGCTCCCGTGTCCCGCAAGATAGTCACTGGCACCCCTTCATTATTTCCAACCAAAGACACATGTCCTTTTGAAATAAACGGCAAGTATGAGCTTAAGTCCGGCTTTGCACACCACTGGTAACTCAACACTCGATTGGTCTGAAAGCACATTGGAAACTGGCGCCGCTAAAGCCACCGGCTTTACATGAGTCACATCTTGCCAATTCCGCGACTTAAACGCCATGCATTCTCTCTTCCAGTGACCGTATTTATGACAGAAATGAAACTCAGAGTCACGGACTCCATGATCAACTCTCTGCTCCCGAGGAAAACCTCCACCTGACCCCCTAGAGAAAAACATCCCTCCAGTAGGCGCAACATTTCCCCCAGCCACGCTACTTTTGTGGGTCAAGAAATAATCATCCGCAAGGGCAGCAGTCTCCCCTGCTGTCCTCACCTTTTGTTCACTTATGTACATGGCAATTCGCTCTGGAACTGAATTTTTAAACTGTTCAAGGACCATCAAGTTACACAAGTCATCAAAATCTTTGACTTCTGAAGCTGAGCACCATCGACTAAAGTGAATCACCAAATCACGTGCAAATTCAAGATATGATCTATCTCCCTTTTTCCAACTCCTAAAACGCTGACGGTATGCTTCAGGGACTAACTCATATGTTTTCAGTACAGCCGTTTTAACCTTGTCATAATCACCGCTGTCTTCCGGAGACAACGAGGAAAAAACCTCCTGAGCACGCCCCGTTAATACACATTGTAGCAAAACTATACGGTCTGAATCAACCCAGCCCCTCGTGTCTGCAATACGCTCAAACAAAGTGAAAAATACATCAACGTCCTTCTCACTAAATTTGGGCACCAAGCGCAAACTATTCAAAATATCACGTGAATTATCGCTGCCCCGAGCCAACTCTTCATTCCTTGAGAAGTCATATAATTTACCCTCTTTAACTAACCTCAGTCTTTCACTTTCTAAATCTAATTTTGCCATTTCTGTTTGCTGCCTCATTTTTTCTACTGCCAACACTTTATCAGCTTCTGCTTGCTGCCGCATTTGCTCCAACTCTACCTCCTTCTCCTTCTCTAACTTCATTCGCAATATCAACATTTCTTTTTGCTGTTCAAAATTTAAGCTCACCAGGAGACATATCCTGAGAAAACCCATCCAAAGCCAAATTAGTAGGACTATGTAATTTTTGTACAGGTGTCAAAACACCCATATCATACAAATGTGCCCTTATAATAGATCTAACATTTTCATTTAACCTCCTGTCACCCACGCAGATTTTATAATGATCAGCTATCTTTAACAACTGATCCCTAGTACACTGATCCAAAAATTCCTCCAAAGTGTAGCAGATTGGGTATTTCCCTTCGTTTCTCCCCCTGGTGGAGAACTGAATTATCTGCCCAGCAGGTAACCGTCTGGTGACTAATTACCATGATTGCGCTCTAAATAAAAATGCAGCATTCAAATGGCTGGGGATGTTACTCTTTGCATCCTGGTTGTCTGTTCCTAGTGGAGTCGTGTGGTTCGGGGTATTTAGTCTGCTCATTGCTTGATCAGGTATGTGAATGAGTGGAACGTGATTTTATAATATTAGTGTATAATTTAAAGCCTGTGTCCTGCAGTCTCTACACAATTTGAGTGCAGCGAGAACCTGTACAGTCATGTTAGAATCATTGTGAACGCAGTGAGTATGATCTCTTTTCTGGTGGACCATTTCATGTTTCTAAAAAAATTTATTTCACCTGTGTGCGTGCGTAGGTCGGAGGGACGTGCGTAACAGGCTTGCTTCCAGCTCTGAGCGGTGTAAGCTTCTCTTTAAGGATGAGTGAATATCGCTGAATCAACTGGGATGAGCGGTAACGCCCCCATGCACACACAAAACAACAGCAACACGAGAAAAGAAGGAAACAGTGAATTCATGAACCGTGACGCTCTCTGTGCCGCTTCGCTAAAGATAGGCGCCTAGTCTATTTTTGACGGATTCCGCATCCAAGCCGCACCGTAAATACAAAATAAAAGTAAAAAAACATTGTCAAATTCAAAATAAACACCCTGTGCAACTCCCAATTGTATTACACACCAATATCCTTTGCATAAACCATAGACTGTATGGTATAAACCCAAAAATCAAGAAAAAACACGGGGAAGGGAAATCACGAGGTCTCGCGCATCCAGTCGCTCCGCTTCTGAAATGCTCCTGGTGTGAGTTGGCACCGCGTGGAGGACGGAATAAAACCTTGTCGCAGACGTAATGCACCGCAGACGTGTGCAGTGTAAATAAGGGGTAACGCTGTTGCGGAGACTTCTCTATTCGTTCCGGTGAAATCACAAAACAAAAATGCACACAAACGTGTCCCTTCTTGACATGCAACCACTGATGAACATATTCGTTTTTGATAAATAAATAAATATATATTCACGTAAAACATTCTCAGCACTAACAATGCTAATAGTAACACCAACAAATGAATCCCAATGTACTATTGAAATTGATTTCTGGATATTGTTATGTTATATTATTATTATTGTACTGTACACATATTGTAGGAGACTAAGGAATGTATACCATAAAACGAATTCTCTTCCCTTTTCCAGTATCAATTGTCATCTGATTATTGTGTGAGCAAGCAGTATATCAAACAGTCACCCTGTTTAATCAAATATCATTGATGAAAACAATGCATTTTAAAACATACAGATATATCTCACTCATATTCATGTTACGATTTTTACTACCCTTTCCTTGAGTCAACAGTGAGCCAACTACACCCCAAAGGCTCTTTTAAGAGCCCTAGCACTGATCATCTTTGGATTTGTAAGTATATGTTTGACTAACAATCAGACACATTTTTTGAATTCTTCTATTTAATGGCATTTAAAAGTTCTCCGGCACATCTCTGATACTGAAATATTAATATAGTCACTAAACAGTTAGTTTCTCTTTTCCTTGTCTGCAAACAGACATCCTTGATTTCTTTAGTTTTAGATCATCCTCCACTGCTGCCTGTTCTGAGTATTTTATTTTATGTCAAGGCAAGTAATTTCCTTAGTTTCACTTAAATGTGTTCTCCATAATAATTTAAACAAAACTTCCAACTTGATAAATAGATTTATTTTATATATTTGCAATTTAATTTCATGTGAATTGTTCAATATATAGCAACTAACATTTACCAATTAATATCGATTGCAAGTGCCTAAAAATAACAAGCCATTCACATTGATGTGTTGCAGTTTTTATGCACTAGTTCTTTCATTTTGCCTTCAACACTACAAGGTAAGAAATTTACAAATTTACATTAACATGTTCTTTCTAGTAGGATTTGTTTTTAGTGCAGAAAGATCACAAAAGGACCAAACATTAAAAAAAAATCTAATAATTAAATTAAATCTGTTAATAGGTGGTCCCTAAATATTTTAGAAAAATAAGCTTGACATTAATTTCACTGACTTGAAAGCTCAGATTTGGTATATAACAAAAGTGTACAAATTAAATATAAATTAAATAAATGCTACTCTCCTATGGCGAGCTCTGAAAAGAGAGATACACAGGAAATATGTGCATGCTTGGAGAACCACAAGGCAGGCACTGTCCAGATCGCCATCTCAGCTGGAGACTAATCCAGCCGTTGAAGTACAATCACTTGATCTTCCACTTGAAGAACAATCAGAAGGTGCTGACAGAGTAGTAATGTCAGTTGATATGGAGCAGAATTGTGTGGGGAATATGCATCTGACACTGAACACCATTTGCACTCTGAAAATGCAAGAGAACAGCCAATAGAAACAACATGGGAGGTAATTAACCCTCTGAGGTCTGAGCTGTTTTCTGGGCCATGGAGGTGTTCTGACATGCTCTGACATTTGTGTTTTTTTCTGTTACTAGTGACATTTTCATGGCTAAAGTCTGATTACACTGTATTCAGCACAAACTCTGCTACAATAATATATCAGCAGCATGTATGTAAAAGTTTGTAGTTTTGAGATAATGACATTTATCCGTGGTTTGTGAAAATACAAAAAAAAAATTCTCACTGAAATAAGGCCACGAAACCCATACTGATTATTTCTTCACAAGACTTTTGAAAATTGTATCACGTAGCCTAGAATATTTGCTCCAAAACTATGTGAAAAACTCCCTGACTGCTCATTCAGATAAGACAATATATTGATTTAAAATTTCTAAGACGTATTTTGTGTGAGAAAGCCATATGCGAAGAGGCGTGATCATCTCATGAATATGTAAGCCTTCAACACCTGAGAAAGACAAAGACACTCCCCTAACCGCCCTATTAGGAGCTATCAGGCCCTGTCATTCAGAGCAACCTTGCACAAAGAATGAGGAGATTTAAAAAAGAATGGCTTTTAGATTGTTTGGATTTATTTACAACACAACACAATCCAAAAATACAAATGACAAAAGAGCACATTAAAAACAATGATCCAAAGACAGAGACCTCTGTGCCATTCCTAAAAACATACCTTTCATTTCCAAGGTGTTTGATTTTCACTTTACCATGTTCATATACAGAGACTCATGTAAATGTTGAAGTCAGCAGGACTCAGTTGCATCTGGTCCCTGAAAGAAAAAAAAAAAGAAAAAAACTGTGAACATACTGATATCAAGAGAAACTAGGCCTGCACGATTTTGGGAATACATTTTAGATTTTTCTGGTTAAAATTGCTTTTTAAAATTCACAGAATACACACACACACACACGTTTCCAACAATATATAATGAACACCAGGTTTGTTGTGCCTTGTAGGCATAGGCTACGCAGTGCTGCATAAAATAATAATAACAATAAATTAAATCTTCCAAAAGATTTCAACAACTACGCTAGAGAAAAATATATTGACTATCATATGTTACTTCAAATGTTTCCATTCGTTATGATGATATGAAATGAGATAATAGTAAAAACATAAAGCCTAACGTTTGGTGCATTTTTCCTTTCAAACGCAATCACGCTCCAAAATATGATTCCTGACCCTCAATCCTATGTAGAAAAAAAAAACAGTATACAATAGTACAGTAATTTCACAGGAAAAGGTAACAGAAGTGCTGAGTGCATAGAATACAGTACAAATACCTATTTTCCAGTCGAAATGTTCTTATCACACTTGCCACTGTGTATCGGCTTAGATTTGGCTGTACTCGCAGTCCAGCCTCCCTCAGCGTCAGGCCGTGGTTGACAACGTGGTCAACCAGTGTTGCGCGGATCTCATTTGTCAGATTCGGTCCTCTTTGAGCACCTTCTTGTCTTCCTCTTCCTCTTCCTCTTCCTCTACCTCCAGCATGGCCTCCATCTCTTCCTCTTCCTCTGTTGATTCCTCCTCTGTTGATTCCTCTTCCTCCCCTTCCTCCTCCTCCTCCTCCTCCTGTGTGTGTGTGTGTGTGTGTGTGTGTGTGTGTGTGTGTGTGTGAGAGTGATTAGGAAGGGAACATCTGCATCCAGCTGTTCATCAGCGATCTCACAGGATTCCAGATATCGGATCGCATCTTGAAAATGGGCGATAGAAGGAAGGAAATGGATTCAATCATACAATCCAACGTTTGCTTTGATCTGGATCAAACCGTCAGTTCGTGTGTTTTTCAAAACTCTTGGGAAAGATTGAGATTCCTTCTGGAATCTGAGCAGAAGGGTGGATTTCAGGAACAAAAATGTAATAAAACTCAAAAACACATTTGTTTCATATTCAAAATATCATGTTCAATTTTTCATCATCAAGTCATTTATCAGTGAACAATCATCAGCAATGAGGCATTTAATAGTAGTTGCTGCATGTATATGTGTGTGTTTGTGTGTGTTTGTTGTGGGTCAGACGAGTGTGTACTGCATAGTGTGCTGTTCTGTGCCTAGTGGAATAAAAACAGGTCCAGTGACTCGATGTTCTACAGCACTGATCTCATCTGAAAGTGTGTGTGTCTGGATCAGAAGTCAATCCAGTGATGCTTTGGAAAACCCGCACAAAAGATGCATTAGGATAGCAGAACATGGGTGTAGTGAAGTACAAGGTTATCCGGAAGTGTGTGCGTTTCTGAATGAACTGGTGTGGACACATGAAACGAGCATGCAAGCCTCCGTGGGGCGCTCAAGGGACGAAAGGAGAAAAGAAAGAGAAGGGTAGGAGAACTCATCTCGTGTTAGACAGGAGGAGAGTGACGAGAGCGAGGACACCAGTGATATTAACACAATATACAGTGTCTCCCATGTGGCTCCTGTCACACAGAAGGTGAAGGTTAATTGGGAAGTGGAGCTGGAAGTCGACACTGGTCGTGGCGTGACGTCAGAAAAATAGCAATATTGGAAGTTGTGGAAACAAACATAACTAATTGCAAACGAGTGATGCATATCTGAGGGCCACCAGTATATAAAGAGTTACAGTAGTCTAATGGGGAAGTTACAAAAGCATGCATGGCAATCTCAGAGTTCTTAGCAGACAAGAAGGGCTTAACCCTGGCTAAACCGGACTTAACCACAGCACTCATCTGTTTATCATACTTAATAAGAATTTGGACCAGAATCAGAAGACGCTATATTGTTAAGAGCCTGAGAATTGAATGCCAATAAAAGAAATGCCACACCAAAATGACAGTTTGCATAACCTGTATTAAATTCACAGGGTGGAACATACATACAAAAAACACATTTATGAAAAATAACAAACTAAAATAATAAAGTGCGCACGTAAACAATACAAAACCCTCTTTTTCAGTATCTTTGAGCTCAGTTCGTCCTCGGTTCAACTTGCCTTGGTTGACAAGAGTTCAGTTTCACCGTTGGGGCCCTTTTTTTTTAAAGTTTGATTTAGTGTTTGTCCTACCACAACGAAGATGAAGAGGATGATCCGGGCAGTTCGTCTAAAGCAATTTGATTCGTTGTCAAACACGATTGGCTCGCCACCCAGCCACCCGGACTGGGAATCAATGAATCTCTGGAAGAACGTCTGGAACGTTTGGATCTGTATCACTCCATGCAAAGGATCTCTGCACGATGTTCCCAACTCTTTACCAAAACCTGACCATTTTAACGAAATTCACTGCCTTTAGCTCCGTGACAACAGTGGATTCAGGCACAGCTTTCGTTTACACTCAAGCAGATAACGCAGCCTCCTATGCTCAAGTGCAAGCGCCAAAAGAACGTGCAGTGACGCGAAGCTAGAGGCGTAACTGTAACGGAGCCTAGCTGGCAGCTGATTGGTCAGCTCGCCAGATTCCTGGGTCGAAGAGGAGGTGGAGCGGTGAGATCCGGACCACTCTTCGCTGTCCGAGGCCAGGATAGAGCAGCTGTCGATGATGGCGTCCTTATCCGCATCATCCCCTGAGGCGACGGCAGTGCGGGCAGGAGCCGGCAGCTGCGCGTCGGGAAGCGGGGGCAGAGAGGGAGAGAGCGAGGCTCGCGGGAGAGGCTCCGGCGAAAACCTGGCTGGCGCATCAGACTCCGGTGGTCTCTGTGAGCGGCGTTTCTTCTTACGCGGCCCAGGGACAGGCGGAGTGGCAGCATCAGAGTCGAACAAGGCGAGTCGAAGGGTCGACATCGGCAGTTCATCGCAAAGCTCGCAGCCGCCCGAAGACAAGGCGGAGGCTGCATGGTCACGTCCCAGGCAGAGAGCGCAGATGAGGTGGCGGTCCCTGTCGCTGAGAGGGGCTCGGAACGAGCCGCATGAAATACGAGGCATTTTGAAACAAACGCCTCGGCTCTTTTAGCAGAAGTGTGTCGCGGCGCTGAACACACAGCAGAAGCGCAAGTAAAAAAGGATACTTGTCGCCGGATAGCGAAGCAGGCACGGAAGGCTGAAGGCGGCGAAGACGGCCGGCTTCCTCAGACGCTTTCCTCGGCTTGCAGGCGCTGGTTTCGACGGCGGCGGCTTCTCTCAGAGTGCAGCGATGCGGAGAGCTTCGCTGAAGAGACGAAAATCAGGCTATCAGCCTCCGAGCCTTCCTTTTATACGCTAAGCCACTCCCATTCTGGCGGGCTGTGACGCGTCAGGGCGCGACGTCACGCCAGGCTCACTGGTAGGCTGCTGCAGTTGCCGCGGAGCAGCCAATGAGCGCGCTAGCCTGCTCTAGGTCTGCTAGCTGCTGCACTGCGTTGACAATGAATAAAAATTAAGGAAAATTTTTTGGTTCATATCTCGAGAAAAGATGACTTTACCCGTAGCGTAAGCTAACTTACGCAATACGAGATAACCTCTCGTAAGAGAACTTAATTTTTCCTCTCGCGATAAGTAAAGTCATTCCAAAAACCATTGCTACGGACGTTGGTAGGTTTATGTACTATATCCCAGCCACTGCACTGGCCATTATTATTAATGGAAGGAGATGTATGTGTGTTTTCCAAGCATTAATGGTAAGGAACGACCCTTATTATACTTGTGAGCGGCACATATGAGGTGTTTCTCTGCTGCGAGGTCTTGATTGTGGCATTATTTGAGGTTTAGAATCCATTATTCCTGTAATTATTTTGTCTTATATATGAGTTTAATAAAGAACTCTGTCTCGTATTCTGTCCAAACACACCGTGTCATCTACTTCAGGTGACCTGTCAATGCGCAAAAACTGTTTCCATTGCAGTTTTGCGAAATATTTCTTTTTCGAATTGCTTGAAAAACCACCTCATGCGAGCGTAAAAACTTTTTTGCGATTAATGGGTGTTTTTTTTTAAGCGTATTTTCAATTCGCAATTTCAATTTGCGCAATTTGAAGGGTAATGGAAACGCGGCTACTGTTTGGTAAGCTTTCTGTTCATGTTTATGGTTTGCCAAGTCTATGTTTGTTTTATGTTTTGATCATGCTTTGGATCACTTGAATAAACTGCACTTGGGTTCTACAACTTGCCTTCAGTGGACTCCCTTTACAATAGTAATGTGCATAATAATAATAATAACAATAACAATAATAATTGTGTTTCCCCAAACTGACGCCTTAGAAGCAGGGATAAGCTCCACAATTCCTGTGATCTTACCGAGGTCAAATGATTTGGAGAATGGATGAATTATTGCTTTAAAAAAAAAAGATGATAATTATAACTGTTAACACTTTAGATTACAGCTGTCACAGCAGGTCAGGTAAAATCGAGAATGGGATCCAATTGCAGTACCTTTATTTTTAAAGTAAAACAAAGATGATAATCGACAACAAAGAAGATCCAGGGAATAACACCTGGTCGCATAAACAACACAAGATACAGAATGTCTCCAGTTACTTCCGTAACCTCGGTTCCCTGAGAAGAGGGAAAGAGACATTGCGAGCTATGCTATGGGGTGTAGCCTATCCCATCCTTCCCTTAATACTTAAGCCTAATTGCACCACGCCAGTCAATTTTACTGGTCAATGACATTTGACCGCACAAGCTAGGGGTGGAGCCATCTGCTATATAGCTTGGCACTCATAGCCATTGCCTCTGAATCTTTCGACTGAAAATAACCATTGCCTCTTAATCTTTTGCTGAAAAGCAATATTTATAAGACTGAGGTTTGGACACAACAACGTGTGCAATGTCTTACTAAAGTAATCGGAGACGTTCCCTTTCGAGTCGGTCTCTTGACATTGTGACCTATGCTATGGGGACAGCATTAAACCCCACCCCGCTGTGGAAAGAACTCAAGCATAGTGAACAGAATCACAATTAATGAGCAAGCTTGAGCCCGTTGACTGCTTACATACCAACTAGCGGATCTAGGAGAAACCATGACAGCCAACAGAATCATAGAAAATCCAGTAGCAGCACCGCTGGTACTAAAATAAACAAATAAACAAGCATTAATGCGTGCAAGTATCGCTGATAAGATAATAAAACCTGCAACTCGAACGCTTATCTAAGGCAACGAATAAACGCTCCAATCGGAGCGACCGAGTCAGTGCAGAGCTCAGTTGAAACCACACAGTTCAGAGTGAAGGGTGTGGTCAAGTGCACAAATAACCAATAGAAAGTCAGCTGGCATCTTTGCACACACAAAGTAAAATCTAGCAAAAGGTGCTCTGAGAAGACATTCCTTTTGCCCAAGCCCACGAAGAAGCCATATTAGTAGAATGAGCACGGACTCCAAAGGACAAATTTCATTCTTAAAAGCATACTGTATGCTAAATCTATAGCTTCTACAATCCAATGAAACAAATGCTGATTCGAGACCTGCAGCTGTTTACGGTGACCTCTGAAACAGACAAACAATGTTCTGACAGCCTGAATTGACTCAATCTGTCCACATAAACTCACAAAGCGTGAACAGGGGATAATGCCTGCAGTGTTATAATTTGCACCCTGAATGACATTGACTGCACTATGGGCACATAACAGCTTCTGGGTGTCAGCCTGACCATACAGTCATTCCTATCAAACTCCAAACAAGCAGTCTTCGTAGAAAGTGCATGCAGGTCACCTACTCTTTTACCACACGCCAAAGCGAGTAAAAGCGTCATCTTGCGAGAGAGCAACTGTCCCGTATGCATCAGTTAAAAAGGTGGCTCGAAAGTGCACTAAGCACCAGTGTAAAAGTCTGCACTCTTCCAGTGAGGTAAAAACCTTTATTAAATTAGTGAGAGCTGTGTGTAGAGAGCTGTGTGGTGACTACTTGTGCACTTTATCTGACTAACTTCCCCTTTGATACGGGGAAACACACACCGGGCAACACAGGGAACAGTGAAGCCAGTGCGCACTTGAGGTGGGCACCCACTGGCGAGGGGCTGCTGACCTCGCCGACCGATAGCCTCCATCTTTTGAACAATGGAATATGAAGCTAAGCCGGTGGCTTGCCGCAGGATTTAATAGCACTACCTGCTTTATGGAAATGGCGTTCGGTAGCAGAGTGGTTAGGTGGCCGCACAGAGGGTGTCTGGCATGGCGCAGGCGTTCTAAGAAGGCAACGTTTAATAGACCCGTCCTCCTTATTTTTGACACCGCAGCGCTGTTGCATTAAAGCGATGGCAGGACCAAATAAAGTCTGGCCAGGCTCAACTGGCGCTCCAGCGATGCTCCACTTTTCACTATCGGGGAGAACAGATAGATTAAACCACAGATACAATACATTGTATGGGTCAAAATTAGCGAGTTTTCTTTTATGGCAAAAATCAGTAGGATATTAAGTAAAGTTCATGTTCCATTAAGATATTTTGTAAATTTCCTACCATAAATGTATAAGAAATGTATTCCCTCAAATATTGTCCTATCCAAACAAACCATACATCAATGGCTTATTAGCGGTGATGTATTAATCTCAATATCAAAAAATTGACACATGTGACTGGTTTTGTGGTCCAGGGTCACATTTGTTGTGAGACCAAAACAAAACTGAGTCTTGTAATCAGACATACAGAAAAAAGTGAAGTCTTGTGTATTTTCAATCACTGTCATCAAAACAGTTCATATCAGGAAGAATGGTCAGAGCAGTTTTACTGACAGCATGGTTAATTAGCATTTTGATTATCTTGTTTATGAACGATGACACAAGGACGAGCCATTCTGATGGCACTGATACGTTAAATTGACATGATAGCCTACTTTTTTGAGATAAAATAAGGATTTTAAGCCTGTTGGGTGCTTTTGCAGATAATCCATTGAGAAATGCACCAAACTGAGAAAAACTGTGACGCAAAGTCCCTATATAGAAAGGGACTTTGCTTTGACTAATGCAGCAGGTGGCGACAATGTTCATAAAGAGTGAATAGTCATTAAAGAAGAAGAAGACCGGATATGTACAGAATGTACACTTCCTTAACAACGACGGTCTGAAGGACGCTAATGTGTCAAGTGATTGGAATAAAGTAACGTTAGATTGTTCATTAATACATTATTCAAATGACAGAGTGCAAACTTCTTTTAAGACATATTTTTGATACTAAGTGGATTACTGTCTAAAGTCATCCCGAATTAACAGATATCTTCAACAAATGTCGAAGGTTTCCTTTTGTGGTTTCCTATTAGTTTTGATTGCGATTGTTTTTCCTCAAGCGACTTTTCAGAACACTGCACAACACCACTCAACCGATTCAACAAACTCTTCGGTTTCATCTAACGTTACAGCCGCAGCACCGACTGCCACATTCACAAATGGAAGTGCTGTTTTCCCCACTGATGCCACCACAGAGCCCATCATAAGTCCATCGGGTAAGAGGATGAATTTATATAAATAACATGCCTACATCATATTTCACCCCCCAAATCAAAATAAATTCGGCCGCTTCTGCATAAAGAAAAGTTTTAGCCTTTAAGGACCATTACATGCCATGATCAGACGGACATTCATGTCGCGTTCTAATTCTCTTTGCTTTTTCTTTTCCTACAGTGACTGAGAGCATCACTGATCAGACTCCATTGAGCACCGATCTGAGCCCATACCCCTTCACTTTTACTGATAACGCACCTATACTTACTAACCAGTCACGATCAACAACAGCATCGAGTAATGATTTGAGGGCAGACATTAACTCTTCGTATCCAACAAACTCAACCGACTCATCTGCAACTGCTTCACCGAGGGGTACATTCACAGATGATCGTGCAGTTCTGCCTACGATGCCACCACAGAGCCCATCACAAGCCCGTTGGGTGAGTCGAAAGAAGCTGAATCTCATAAAGCTATTGTGCAAATTAACCCTATTTAGAACCATTTTTGCAATGTAACATTATTCTCATCAAAGTTAAGCATTGGAATAACTATGAAATTTGTGTATTTGTGAAAAAAATTCAATCAATTAAAGATTACATTGCAGTACAGACATTCATTCTAGTAGTCAGTTTATAGGTAGATTTTCATTCAATGCTTTGGCAGCATTTCCTATAGATGTGTTTGGCTCGAAGGGTGCTCTTCACAAATCTTGCGGTCAAACATTTATGACATTTTGACCAATTATATATATATATATATATATATATATATATATATGTGTATATGTATGTATATGTATATACAGTATCTCACGAAAGTGAGTACACCCCTCACATTTCAGCAAACATTTTAGTATATCTTCTCAAGGGACAATACTATAGAAATGAAACTTGGATATATATATTTTAGAGTAGTCAATGTGCTGCTTGTATAGCATACTGTCCTCTGAAAATAACTCAACATACAGCCATTATTGTCAAAATATCTGGCAACAAAAGTGAGTACACCCTAAGTGATAATAGCTGTACGTCGTTTAACCATGCAAAGCCACATGTCCTATTCATCATGTTCATGTTTTTGTCTGCTTGACAGGACCATACAAATTTGTGTATCTTGTATTAGAGCAGTTACAATTGTGCTTTGAGAACAATTCTCTCATACTGACCACTGGATGTTCAACATGGCACCTCATGGCAAAGAACTCTCTAAGGATTTGAGAATTAGAATTGTTGCTCTCCACAAAGTTGACCTAGGCTATAAGAAGATAGGTAACACCTTGAAACTGAGTTACAGTACAGGCCAGGGTCATACAAAGGTTTTCCAAGACGGGTTCCACTTGGAACAAGCCTTGCAAGAGTCAGTCAACGAAGTTGAGTCCTTGTGCTGTGCGTCAGGTGCAGAAGCTGGCTTCAGAAAACAGACGCATGGTGCTGCCAGCATTGCTTTAGATGTTGCAGAAGGTCAGCTTGTCAGTGCTCAGACCATTCACCGCACACTGCAACAAGTTGTTTTGCATGGCCGTCGTCCCAGAAGGAAGCCTCTTCTGAAGCTGGCTCACAAGAAAGCCCGCAAACAGTTTGCTCAAAGCAACCTGTCCAAGAGCATGAATTACTGCAACCATGTCCTGTGGTCTGATGAGACTAAGATAAACTTGTTTAGCTCAGATGGTGTCCAGCATGTGTGGCGATGTCCTGGTGAGGAGTACCAAGAAAATTGTGTCTTGCCTACAGTCAAGCACGATGGTGGTTGCATCATGGTCTGGGGGCTGCATGAGTGCTGCTGGTACTGGGGAGCTGCGCTTCATTGAGGGAAACATAGATTCCAACATGTACTGCGACATTCTGAAGCAGAACATGATGCCCTGCCTTTAGAAACTGTGCCAAACGGCATGATAACGACACCAAACACACAGCCAAGATGACAACTGCCTTGCTGAGGAAGCTGAAGGTGAAGGTGATGGAGTGGCCAAAGTATGTCTCCAGACCTGATCCCTATTGAGCACCTGTGGGGCGTCCTCAAGCGGAAGGTGGAGAAATGCCATGTGTCTAACAGCCAGCAGCTCTGTGATGTCATTATGGAGGAGTGGAAGAGGATCCTGTGCAGCTCTGGTGAATTCCATGCCCAGGAGGATTAAGGCAGTGCTAGATAACAATGGGCTCACACAAAATATTGACACTTTGGACACAGTTCTGACATGTTCACTTGGGGTGTACTCACTTTTGTTGCCAGCTATTTTGACAATAATGACTGTATGATGAGTTATTTTCAGAGGACAGTGAATATATACTGCTATACAAGCAGCACATTGACTACTCTAAAATATATTCAAGTTTCATTTCTATAGTATTGTCCCTTAAAAAGATATACTAAAATGTTTGCTGAAATGTGAGGGGTGTACTCACTTTTGTGAGATACTATATATATATATATATATATATATATATATATATATATATATATATATATATATATATATATATATATATATATATATATATATATATATATATATATATATATATATATATATATATATATATATATATATATATATATATATATATATATATATATATATATATATATATATATATATATATATATATATATATATATATATATATATATATATATATATATATATATATATATATATATATATATATATTAGTTATCAGTGATTTGTGGTTGTTAGTTTTCTGTTAAAGTTTTGAATTAAAGTATCATATTGTATCTCCTTCGTCGTGCACTTGATCGATAATAATGCGTCTACTAGCAGCTAACTAAACCGCAGCAGGTCTGTAAACAGAATCCAATGTCCCTCTCTACTCACCCTGAAGCTAGCTGATGTTCATCGTGTCAGGAAACATTGTTGATGCAGGGAGTATTTTGATTTTTAACATTTTGCGTGCAGCTAACTGAACAAGCGATCCCATTGGATGAATTCGTCCAATCACATTTGCCATTTATCTGCCTCGACTTTCTAAAACGCACAGTACCTCAACCATGTTTAAGTATTTTTCTCTAAATGCACACGACATGTATAAGCAGTCTCTATTTAATAAAATGCATAATGTGCTTGTATACAATAAATGAGAGTGCATGACAGGCTACTACAGCCCTCCAACCTCCCACCACATTTCCCTCTTATAACACCATGAACCACTATTGCTCCATTAATAATTGACTATGTACATTGCAAATACAATCTGGATCATACCTGCATTACGTTTATTTTGTGGAATTTATAACATAACGGCGTTGCATGCTCGTAGTTTCTTTTGCACTTGATCAGTGAGGCGAATCGATACAGCGCGCGCTGCTCCCCCCAAACGATCCTGTACTGTAGGTGGAGCCTGAAACTGATCGTTCTCCTTGTGGTGGTAGTCAGTACTACTGGCCTGTCCCTCACAGGCTCAAACGCGTAACCAAAATGACTCATTTTCGTGTGTATAGGACCTGCAGTTGCAGCTGCCATATACCTTTGCAGGTCCTACCATTCCAGTGACGTCATCAGAATTGCCAGCGTTCTTATACTAACAAACGCAATTTTTGTGTTGCTTTTAAAAAAAAGCTATATTGATATTTTTAATAATTTTTTTTAGTGTAATTTAATTTTAATTGTCATAAACAACACGTTATCAAAAAAAATTTTTTTCAGTTCAGTTCATTTTAAGCTCCGCTGCTTTCATCGACCCTCTCTGCCTCTGGTCCTGCGCTGTGCTCACTCAGGCCACATCCACACGAAGCCAGAGCTTTCCCTATCCGATGTTTTTTTTCCCGTTCCCAAAAAAAAATTCCGTAAACACGGCGTCGTCTCAAGAAATATCTGCATACACACGAAACCACTGAAACTGACTCAAAACGATGTAGTATACATGCCAGACCAGTATGTGGCGCTGTAATTCTGCCACAGACATACACTAAAAACGGAGAAGAAGACACAACAATAATATTAGGCAAGTAGCTTCTTTTTTTCTTTTCTTTTTTACCAAGAACTTTATTGAACAATATGAACAACCATAAATGGCCCTGGTACAAAATATGAGTCACGATATTCGATAGTTAGCGGACGCATAAAGCTTGCCACAAAGAACCGGCAAAAGTAATCATTATGAATGTGTCAAATATAGCAAGGAGACATTTTAATTGTTTATTTTTATTATTTAATCTTAAAAATTATACATTTATACATTTACAATTGTATTTACAATTGTATTTACAATTTTATATATATATATACGATTTTTCATCGTCATAAGAGAGTTGTCTGTTTCTTTTAGTTTTGAATTGTTTTGTTTAAAAGTAGACATTTCAAGCTTTCTATATATTTCTGAGTTTCGGTTCATTTATGAGATGAGCTCAGTTCACGAGCAATGCAAGTTATATCGCGCCGGTGCCTCCATGTCCTGATTAAATTGTCTGCTATATTTTCTTCTTATTTATTAAATCCAGCCTCCAGGCAATTGGTTGAAGAAACATTGATTAAAATTAAGATACAATTTATAGAAAACGAAATTCACTTTAAAGAGGTTTTATTCAAAACAAAACTTAATGTGGTCAAAATGATGTCTCCCGATATATTGCGCATCTTATGATTACTCATGCTGTTCACTTTTCATATAATCAACATAGGCCTAGATGAAATAAAAAAATAACAAACACATAAATATGAAACTAAATACATTTTCTTTATGGCTACAACATTTAGGCCTATAAAGAGAAATTTAATGTCAGAGTGGAATTTGAGCGAACGCCGTTTTACCGGTGATCATGAGGGGCAGGGGTGTGTTCTTTGTATAATAATCAAATAATTCCCAGCGATCGTCGAATATTATTTTTGCTTGAAACGCCCATCCCTACAAAATACGAAATGTCTTAGTCAGACAACAGACAAGCATCATAGCATAATAAAGAAAATATAAATAGGCCTAAATAAGGAAGTAAAAAAAGAAATGAAGTAAAAATACATTCAAGTAAATATAAATAAAGAAATAAAAGAGGCTCAGTAGCTTCTGCAGCACGAACACAAGCATGTAGTCGGCAATTGTTGCTGTGACTTAGCGGTGTCTGACTAGTTGAAACTTGGTGTGATGACATCATCGTTTCACAAAATGTACGGATTGGGCGTACACACGAAAACGCAAGGGTGGTGTTTTCAGATTTATCCACCTTGGGACCCGGTTTAAAAAAATAGCGGTTTCAGTCTCCGAAAACGCCGGATCCGTGTGGACGAAACGCCAATACGATAAAAAATGTATACGTATACAGCGAAACGCGTCTCCGTGTGGACGGGCCCTAAG
>FLSR01004888.1:2122108-2148967 GCA_900092035.1 Leuciscus waleckii | reverse complement strand
TGGAGCTTCAGGCCAAAACACAAGATGACAACATCAACATCAGTTGAGGGCTGCAACTTCACTTTTTAAATGACAATATCCTGCCGGACTACTGTTGTCAGTGATATAAGTTTTTGAAATGAACATGATTTCTTAATGTCTAGTAACTTATCAGGGCCATTTTATGATTAATTGAAATACATTTCTTACATACAGCTCCTTTAAGTACAATATCAGTAAGTTGGCTTTTCCAAGCCAACTTAATAATATATACATGTATTGCACTACTGTTACGTTACATAGGCAATGAATATGAAAAGTATTTAACACTGGCACTGCTGGACTTTGTCACAGGCTGATGACATCATTCTGACCTATTATGACCGTACAGCCATAGTGAGCACACTTGGACAGCCATCACCAGGGCCGGTGTCATCTGCCTGCATCAACCACAATCCTGCAAGTATGGGCAAAAATGTGTAAACATTTGACCTGGTTTTTGCTCTAAATAATATGAATAGTTGTATACTGATTTATGGTTTCTTTTCCAGGGTTCTTGCGTTCAAGTTCTCTATCTTGCTCTCGTGCTGTGACAGCACAATCTTGTGCGGATGACAGGAGTTTAAATGCTCTCACTTACTACACTGGCTTCGGACTACTGAGGGTGAGACTAAAGCTCTCTTCTAAAACCTAGATAGTTGTTTAGGTCAGCTCCCAATGGAAAGGCTGTTCCAAACAGGTACACTATATAACTTTTGGCACTCTAGCGGTAAATAAACAAAATTACATGCATCTTGCGGAAGAACATTGTAGCCAGAGCTACTTCTCTCTATTAATGTATATGACGAGTCACACAGGTACTGGGCTACTCCGCAGCCGCTGGCGTCCCCCTCTGTCTAAAATAGTCAGAATATAAACACATAGGCATACCGTAGTGATTCAGGATAAGACAAAAACACGGATTGGAAGATAGATTCATGGTGTACTTGCACATTATATACATTTTGTAAATTTTGAAGTAAAAAAAGTTACATAGTGTACCTTCAATTATGCTTCCTTCTAAAATACCTCATCATGGCAGTACTAGATGTATATTTTGCAGATAAGGGCAATCCCATAATGCACTCAGTAGACAAGTTGAGAAATTGCTATTCCATTCCAGAAATATTGCTATACCCAATATTTATATTTGTGATGCATTCTCATGCTTACAATTTCTGCGTTAATAATAAATTAATTGTAAATATAATTCATGTAAACAGCTGAAATGTATTAAAATACAGTGGACTGGAAATATACCAATATTTGCATTTCTTGACTGTATTTATTTTAAATATAGTTTAAAGTAGACTACGTTTACATGATATTTGGTCTTCTCTACATGCGTTTTGCAGTATTAAATAACAATTAACTGATTCCTTTTAGTAATTTAGTTTTAATGGTTGATTATGAATATTCCTTAAAAATAGACATCCCTGGATGCCTATTGTATGCATATTAATTATTTAGCTTTTGTCTTTTAGGTTCCTAGTGCCCAGATAGAGAACAGTCCAGAGTTTGTTGTGAGTTGCATCAAATTATTTTAACTATATGTAGTGATATACTTACAATTTTTGACCCCAGAATGTTTCCAGACATTTTGTTTGCATTTTCTTAGATCCCAATTTCTACCGTGAGTGACTGGCCTGAACCGCTTGAGCAAAACGGCTCATGTCTGAATGTGGTATCAAAGGTAGTGCGGACAGAGGTTTGTGGGGATGCACATATTTTTGTCAGAATGTACATGAGTGAAGTCTTTTGTTGCTCATAGGTGGAGTATGTGATTGAGTACACAAGCAAAGGAGAGATTGCAAAAGCTACTCTGAACACAGAACTGCTGAACACAACTGTAGATACACAACTACAGCAAAAGCATGTGATTATATTCCAGGTAACTTTATCTCTATATACACTTGTGGTAAGAAGTTTACATACATCTTGAAGAATCTGAAAATGTTAATAATTAAAATAATAATAGGGCTCATAAAAATTGCATGTTGTTTTTATTTTGTAAAATTACCCTTCAAAAATGTACAAATGCTTGATTCTTAATACATTGTGTCATTTCCTGGATGATCCATGACTGTTTTTATGTTTTATAATAGTGTTCATGAGTCCCTTTTGTTTGTCCTGAGCAGTTAAACTGTTCTTCAGAAAAATCATCCAGGTCCTAGACATTCTTTGTTTTTGCAGCATATTCTGCATATTCGAACCATTTCCAACAAGGACTGTATGATTTTGAGGTCCATCTTTTCACTGTAAGGGCAATTGAGAGACTCATACAACAACTATTATAAAAGGTGAAAACACTGATGCTCAAGAAGGAAACAAACATTAAGAGTTTTTGAACAGAATGATCATTCTAAATGTGTATTATCTTGTCTTCAGGGAAACATAAATATATCCTTTAGATTCTGAAGGGTTACTAAATGGAAAGAAAAGACCTTTTAACAAAATAAGAAAAATGCTTTTATATTGTGACGTGTATCCGAACCGATCAAAAAAAAAAAAAAAAAAAAACATTTGTACTTGGTTCTGTCCATTAGCTGTTGATTGGATTGTGGGAGGAAGGTCAGAATGCAAGCTTCTAGTTGATTGTAAGAAAGTGTTTACTGGAGAAGTTCGGCATATGTCACAAGAGAGAAGTCTGTCGTTTCACCCAGAAGATAGAGATGACATTTTGATAAATTATGAGGTCCCAGAAGATAGAGATGACATTTTGATAAATTATGAGGTAAAAAAAAAAAATTCCTTTTATAATCAGCAAAAATGTTAACACCTGTTGTTTGAATACCAGTTGGCCACACTCACTCACCCCATGGCCACACCCATTCCTCCATCGCCTCCAGAGGGGCTGAAACCTGAATCACTACTAGTTGGGTGGTTTGGTGAAAAATCACAACCTGTATCCTTTCCACTTTACTGTGAAATTGTTATTGTATCAGAGTACACTACTAATTCATCTGAGGTTAAATAAAATAGACTGAGTGTGATTATTTTTGTATAGCACACATTCATTGGCATGGTGTGCCTAGAGTTTGTTGGAGAATGAATGATAGAGAAATTATGTCAGAGCATCTGCTGATATAAGGTATCCAACTCATCATGCATCATGTTTCTGCATTAGCTAGTTCAGCTAGTCAACAGAAGGCATAACTAACTTTACGTGTCCACCTGGATGCTCTCCACCATTAGATGCTGGTGCATATTTTTTTGCTCATTTTGCAGACCTATATGTGACATTGATTTGACAATTTAATACTCTGTTACTATAATGATTGAACTGCAAATGAAATTCATATTCATAAAATACTTACGCTTGTGAATGTAAAACTAGTTGTATTGTTTTTGTCAGTATTTCACTGTGGGGTAAATTGTAATCCTCCAGTTACATTTGTGACTTAAAGCTGGAATACACTACACAACTTTTTACTCTACGTGAGCCAACTCATTACACATAACGACACGCAATATATGTTTTTAAAAATACAAGCCATTATTTTATTATATTTCAGCATAAATATACATCGCTAGGCAGGTAAATGAACAATCTAGCTAACACATTTTATCTACTTATGCCTGAAATGTTGCACGTATATGTAACAAGTAAAGTATTTATCATAATGTACTTTAAATAACATTAAAAGTAATGTCAGAAAGATATCAGCTCTGCTGTTGTTCATAAATACCAGTAGTGATGATGTACAATGAGGACATTGTCACGTCACCAGAAATAGAGTCATTAGTGTCCCAATTTGTAGTGAGCCAGCATGCTTTACGTCCTTACCAGTGCATGATATACTGATGCACAAGCCAGGGAGCTGCTTGAGACGCACCCACAGTGATGCTAAAAAAATGTCCATCATACAGTCTAGCTACACAATTTTCTTATTCAGAAAATGGTCAAATCTAACGGTTAACTAACCCATTAATCTATTCTTACTAATGCAAACCAAATTGTGTCCAAATTTCAAATACCATGTTTTTTTTAAAGAGATATTTAAATATGTAATATTGTTAGAGCAAATATTTACACCTCCTGCATAGTTCTTGGCTTTAGGGAAGGATTTAATGTATCTCTGTGATGAATATATAAATTCTTTGACATTTGAAGTTGACAGTTTTGGGGTTGTCTGAGGATGGAGGGTGTTCTGCTGATCTTGGTAATCGGACCCATATTCTTTTCAACAAAACACTGTGACTGGCTGCACCTTCAGGTATTACACCAATTTACTACGTCATAACTTTTTACAACCAGCTTGAAGACATGATGTCAACATATTTGATAAAACCAACAACATAATAATGGTTCTATTTTGATTCCTGTCGTCTTTTTGATTTGTCTAGATCTTTGTCCAGTGACTGTGGTGTGTTGCGGGCTGAGCTTTTGGGTATTTTAGCAGGGGTTACAGTGCCTGATATGATCAGTATGACTGCAGGCTCTCAGACAGACCAGAGTCGAGTCATTTCACAAGACTGCTCCACACCAGCTTCAGTGAGTTACGATAATTATGGGGATCATTTTCATTGAGTAGCTGTATTAGTATCAGTTATACTGGCCAGTAAACAAGTATTTAAAATATACTGTTTTAATGCTGACCATTGCTTTTGACTACCCTTGGAATATATTATTAAGAAACATCATTGTGTTAGTTCTCATTATCCAGTTGATAATACAATATCAAAATCAAATGCGGGTGGTAAATCTTAAACTTTGGAACAGTCTTCCTAGCATTGTTCAAGAGGCAGACAGACACTTATGTTTTCTCTGTTTAAATCTATTTTAAAGACCCATCTCTTTGATGGGGGAATTGCACCCAGAAACAACCAAAACAGAGTCCTGTACTGTCAGTTAAGAACCCAACGACTAGACAAGCCTTAAACAGAGATCATAATGGCCAGCTACAGTACAGCAAAGAATTATGCTAGGACCAGCTGGGACCACAACATATTTTAATAACTAGGAAGATCATTGTGCAAACAGATAAGCCAGTCGCCTAAGCTGCAACTCAACCTTCTTTTCTTTCTAAAGCTACTCACTGTAATGTCTATTTGATGCTTTTCACATTTAACACAATAATATTTGGGGGTCATTTCTCAGCCAAATTTGATGTGGGATTTAATTTGATTGATTGATTGATTGATTAATTAATTAATTAATTGGCACATTGTGTAATTAAGTTATAATATGATTAAAAAAAATAAAAATAAATAAATCGCTTGACAGGCCTAAAATATAGAATATCCCAAATATGTTAACAAGCTTATTTGTAAATGTTTCAGGAAGCATTTGAGACGGGTTGTCTCCTGCCCGTGTCTCTATCATTACAGGTGCTCTGGGCTCAGAGGGGCCTCAGGGCCCTGCCACAGAACCACATCTTGGGGGCCAAATTCATCTTTGGCTGTCAGAGACTAAAGGTAAGCATAATGTTACTGTTGAGCCCTGAGATACTGACATGATTTTCATATGTGTAATTTTTCAAAAAGTACTACTTTGTGTAAAACTTTGTTTTTCCTGCATATAAACATTTAATTTGTACAAATATCTATGTAACATGTTTTGATTGAGAAGCTGACATTTTTCACACACAGTTAAGAGGTCTTTGGGAAGTTCACATGAATTAGGGTCTTCTTCTTGCCTCTAGTGTCCCCTCCGGTCTTCTGTCCCATTGACCACTGAGGTGATGTTCTCTGATGCCACAGTTTACCCAGAAGCCCCTGGGGGGGAACGTCAACCTGAATGGAAGTTTCCATTTGATTTTTTTTTCCAGAGGGGTTGGAGATTTTGATCAAGAGTAAATCAAACTTTGGGGTTAAATTTGGTTGATGCTGCTTGTGTCAATCAAATAACACTCTTAAAGCTTGAAAGACACCCACAGTTGTAAATAGTTCCCCATTTTAAATGGGTGGGTTTCTCTTCCACACTCTCACTTTTGACTTTCATTGACTTTCACTGTTGAATTATTTTGCATAATACACCATTTTGATCATTCTTATGAGACTCCAACAATCTTACTATGATTCCTGTGTTTGTTTCTGTGCACATAGTTAAACAGATGAACTATGGCTGCTGGGGTGATTCCTGACAGACGGGCAGCAGCTCCCAACTAAAAATCAAAAAACAATGAGTTACTATTTGATATAATGGCTGATTTTAAGAGATTGTTTACACCTGATTTTAAGATCGGACAGTCTGATCACAAGCGGTCAGCTCTTCATGCAGGTATCTAAACATTTAGCATTCTGATCACTGAAACCACATACAAAGGTTTTAAACAAAAAGTGCATACATTAATGCACAAGCCTTCAAAGAACCTCTCCAGTCTGAAAATCACCATGCACTGACCCAGATCATGTGAAGCACTTCTGTTACCCAAGTTACCCAGGTATTCCACTACAACATCTGAACACTCATGTTTGTGTTTAGATTACATTTCTGGACGTTTATCTGAAAGAATGGTGCACAACTGTGTCTGCCTCAACATGCACTAACACAGTGACGCGGTTAAGCAGCAATACACATTTTCTAGTTCAGTTTTGAGAAGCATTTGATACTGAAATGGTGCTCAGTCTCACTTGCCCACTTGTGATCAGATCAACCCAGACAAATCTTAAGAGCAGGTTGAAGCAGGCCTAAAATAAAGGCTTTCAGTGAATACCACACACAGTCATTTCTTAAAATGACTACATACATAAACACTTAATACAATACAATAAGTAATTTCAATTAGTCTGTTGTACAGTTGGACAATTCATTTGTTGGAAACATCAGTCTTTGATAACCTGTAGCTGCTAAAAATGTGCTGAATACAACAATGCAATGCATTTTTAACATCTGTTTTTGGTCGATTTGTTATCGGACTGCAAATGTGAATAATTTTATTTATTTTTTTACACAAAAACAAATCAAATATTGAATAAATGTGAACGCTTTAAACTAGATAAAGTTTTAAATAGTGAATAAACCAATGCCCCGAGGGTCTTGTGACAACTATGTAGCATACTTCTGTTTGAAATGGTTTATAGTTGCATACCGTTTCAAATATTATTATTTTTTAAATAATAGGTTCAACAGGTTATACTACACTATAAGCGGTACACTAGTATTCTGCTTAGACTCCTGTCGAAGCCAGTGAATCTTTACAAAGAATTCTGGTTTCCTTGTTCAGTAGTTGGTTCATAAATACAAATGCTGAAAATGTCAGTATCAAACCGCATTCATCCCAAGAATCTCCAACTATGTAATAATACGTGAAATACAGAATTAACCAGCACAACATAACTTGCATTAAAGATACAAAGAATGTAAGGTGAAGCGAGTCATTTCTGTGTCACTTCTTGTGGCACCAAATGGACAATAATGACTGGATTCTTACATTTTGTGCAGCTTGCCCATGTAAAACTAAACTAACCTAAACCACCAAAGTACTGGAGTGGTGGTCAGAAGTGTCCGGCCCGAGAGTGTATCTCAGTAAGTGTGCTGCTCTGGCATTTCTAGGGCTGTCAGATCACTTAAGCCCCTTTCACACAGTGAGTTGATCCCAGAAAATTGCCATAGAATTGCTAGAGTGCCTTCTGTGTGAATGCAAACATGTCCCGGGATTAATCCAAAATCAAACAATCCCGGGACACATTATCATGAAAACATGATTTGAAGCATGATTCGTGTCCGTTAAATATTTGGGGTCTGTTCAAATCTTGTGCCACTGGTGTCACAGAAATTGCAAGCTTCACCTTTATCGTGTGGGTCCTTACTGTGCTCGGTCGTACGCTATCCAGAATCTCTCTGACCTCCTGAGAGAGGGACACGGGTAGAGTCAGATAGTCAATGTCCTCTGGCAAATATAGACTCTCCTCCGCTTGCATTTCTCGATCTCTTTCCTCTGCTTCTCACAATGTGGACGGTAAATAGCTACAGGAACAGACCGAAGTAACCGTTGTGCATCATTGAAGTTCTGCAGGTGCCATTTCAGTTCACACATACAGTTGTGATCAAAAGTTCACACACACCTTGCAGAATCTGTAAAATGTTAATTATTTTAACAAAATAAGAAGGATTATACAAAATGCATGTTATTTTTCATTTAGCACTATTCTGAATAAGATATTTTACATTAAATATGTTTACATAGTCCACAAAACAAAAAAGTTGAATTTATAAAAAAATCACCCCGTTCAAAAGTTTACATACACTTAATTCTTAATACTGTGTGTCGTTACCTGGATGATCCACGGATGTTTTTTTTTTTTGTTGTTTTTTGTGATAGCTGTTCTTGAGTCCCTTGTTTGTTGTTTTTTGTGATAGCTGTTTTGAGTCCCTTGTTTGTCCTGAGCAGTTAAACTGCCCAATGTTCTTCAGAAAAATCCTTCAGGTCCACCAAATCTTTGATTTTCCTGCATCTTTTGCATATTTGAACCCTTTCCAGTTGTGACTGTGTGATTTTGAGATCCATCTTTTCACACTGAGGACAACTGAGGGACCCATACGCAACTATTGCAAAACGTTTAAACATTCACTGATGCTCCAGAAGGAAACACGATGCATTAAGATCCGAGGGGTGAACACTTTTGAACAGGATGAAGATGTGTAAGTTTTTACTTAATTTGTTCCTTCAGAAGCTACAGAAAATAATAAGTATAATTTACCCTGATCTTCAATACAAAAAGTTTTCTTGATGTGTCATGTTTTCTTCTGGAGCATCTGTGAATGTTTGAACCTTTTGTAATAGTTGTGTATGAGTGCCTCAGTTGTCCTCAGTGTGAAAAGATAAAGTCACGGCTGGAAAGGGTTAAAATATGCAAAAGCTGCTGGAAAACCACAGAATTTGCGGGACCTAGAGGATTTTTTTTATGTAAAATATATTAGTACAGTACAGTATGATCCCTCTTATTTTGATAAAATAATTAACATTTTGCAGATTCTGCAAGGGCAAGTAAACTTTTTAGCACGACTGTACCTGCCATTAGTTACAAAATTCTGGTTCTATGAAGTATGGTAACAAAACGCAACAATGTTTTGGAATGTTATATTACCTTCGACTTTCAGTCTCTCTGAAAATTCTAGATACAGGCCAGCGAGTTCTGGGAAGGCAGAGGCTAACATCTGGAGAGAAACATCTTTGTACTGCAGCACCTCCACTCCACTGAAACAGAAATTGGTTATTATAGTTATAGTTATTACTATAGTTATTTATTCTCATATTAGACACTGAGGAAGGCATCAATGATGAGATTAAACTGACAAACAATCAATTATTTGCATGTGGACAATTTCAAGTATTACATACGCAAATTTATTATAGTAAGTAAATAAAAGACTTGGGTCTTACTTAGAATCGAACTCTTAGTCTCGCTGATGTTAACATCTCCCAGTTTGTCCTTCCAGCGAGAAGCAGAGAGATGTATGGACTTCAGGGCAGATAAAGCATCATTCAAACTCACTTGAACCCGAAGAGCTTCATTATAGCGCTGCTCAGACACGCAGCCCAATTCCTCAAAACCTATAAATAATAAACAGAGGCATATGGTAACAAACTGAAATACCAGCCATATATCATGACAGAGCAGTGTATTGGTTATATATTTGAGTTTGGCCTTACAATAGTAACAAACCAGTTTACTGGCTATCTATCTATTAGCAGATGTTTTTGAGTCATTAACCCCTCTTGTGTGTGGAACTATATGCCACAGATACAGGGTATGACATTGGGATGTATGAGGATGTGTCCTAGCCTCACTACTAATTAAAAAATGTCAAACTAACAACAGCGGCCTGGGCTTCTTATTAGTTACTGAAGTAACAAGGAGTCAGCAAGATTGTGTGACTACTTTTAAACAGCAGTTCAACAAACAAGAAATCAACATCGGTTAACTTATATTTTATAACAGTATTCGTAGTTCCTTTGCTCTGTCAGTGAAAATAGTTCCAAACAAAGACGACAACTGAACCATGCTGGAACCAATGTGGTATTTAATTCCTGAACAAATTGGTTGAGTGAATGATTCAAATGATTCCCTCATAACATATCTTTATGATGATTTAACCAGAAGGAAGAGACACTGTAAAACCCCCACCACTAATGTTCAGACAGTCTGACTGGAACAAACACAGACAAGCAGAGTGATACAAACAGTGAAAAGTTCCAGTGGTGATGGACTGTTATATAAGCACTCCTGGAATGCTGCTCAATAAGATCTGAGAACTAAATATTCACTAAGAATTCATAATTTTTCCCCAAAAAATTTCAGAAAAGACATTTATAATGTTACAAAAGAGTTCTATTTCAAATGCTGTTCTTTTGAAATTTCTATTCATCATTTTATTTGTTTTAAAAAAAGAACAAAGGAAATGATACTTTTACTCAGCAAGGAGTCATATAATGGATCAAAAGTGACAGTGAAGTCATTTATAATGTTACAAAAGATTGCAAATAAATGCTGTTATTTTGAACATTCTATTCATCAGTAACCTAAAATACAATATTTTTAAACCCCCCAAAAAAATATTCATACCTTTTTCCTTTTTGTTCAGCTTTTTACTGTAAAATATGTAAAGTCACAGCTTTGTGTAAAAATATTCTCTTGTACCTTTCAAATCTTATGGTACCTCTGAGAGTGAGTCGTAGGTCAGCATTGTCTGGTCTGAGGGCGGTTCTGAACTCAGCCCTGCTTGTGAACATACGGTATGGCTCTGTCACTCCACGACCAATCAGATCATCAATTAGAACTCCGATGTAGCTCTGAGTGCGTGAGAGGGACACCGGGGGCTTAGAGAGAGATGTCCGACCTGCATTGACCCCAGCCCACAAACCCTTAACAGAGAACAGAATAAGCAAACATAAGACAGAAGGCAAGGCAATTTATTTATAAAGCAAAATTAAAAACAACAGTTAGTTGACCAATGTGCTGTACACTTTTTAAACATATCCACACACACACACACACACACACAAAAACTAGAAAATAACACAACATTCAAATGTGTGGAAACATTTTATGTTAGATATAAAAATAAAAATAAAAGTATACTTAATAAATTTGCATTAATTTAGGATGCATTAAGTGATCAAAAATGTTTGTGAAGACATTTGTAATGTTGCAAAAGACCATTTCAATTTTAAATAAATGCTCAAACATTCATGCAGTCCTTTTTTTTCTTTGTTTAAGATACTCAGCTTGATTTTCACATCATGCTTTCTTCCCATAGGTGTTATCGGTTTGTAGGACAACTGTTACAGACCTTGTGATCAAACTGTTCCCACATCAGCTCAATATTTAAAGCTAGCAACCATCTGCTATAGTATCGCAATATACAGTACACTATACAATCCCAGAGAAACAGCTCCATTAATTCTCTGATACAGGAGAGGAAGTTGTCTAAACCTGTAAAATTGTACTCTTTTAAAAAGGCATCGGAAATAAGTCCAATATAGTTTTGTCAAAAATATAGATTTTTCGATGCATGCTGATTTTGAAATATCTGAAACGCTTCCAATACTCATTTTCCACATAATAGATACACAACACCAGCTGCACTTTCTTGCTCTCCCATCTCTCCGACAGCAAGTTGACAAACAAACCCGCCTCCCCTTACGCACTCATTTAATTTGCTCCGGATCAATATTGTTGGTGTTGCAGGGCTTGAATTTCTGCGTGGGATTGCACATATTGCACATAATTTAACTCATTCCCACAGATTTTGTGCTCACACTTCCAAAGTATGCGCACATAAAGCCACCTCTCGGCCTGCTAAATTTAGGTTTTCTTGCCGCTTATTCCACTTAAACAGTCAAATACACGAAATAATGTAAAAATGCCAGTATTGGCGAGTATTCACATAAACATTAAATGAATGTAAACAGTTGAGAATGAAAATGCATGTGCAACAGTAAAATGGATTTGTGTGTCAGGTCTTAAAGTGACAGCAGCCTAATGCTGCTGCCAAATTATGAGATGATATTAAAAATATCTATATGGTAGTATTCCCCTATGGTTCACTGTCAAAATTGTTAATGTAAATCCCTGGTGATTATTATTAGGACATATCTCCAAAACATTCAAGGTGGCTTTTATTAAACCACACCACTACTTAATCCTGGAGAATTAGTTAACAATAGACTGGTTAAAATTTCTAGAAAAAGTAGCAAATTCCCAACAACACTATGTTCCTTTTGAAGAGAAATGGTATCTGTTAAGTATTTCAGTCAGGTATCATATTTCAGACCATATCATAGTATTAACTTTACTCATCAGTGTTACAAATGACTTTGACCACATTCTTTTGGCTAGACTCGAAAATGATGTTGGCATTAGTGGAATGGCATTAGTATGAAGTGCTGCAAGGCTCAGTTCTAGGACCATTGCTTTTGACTTTAAATATGCTACCGTTGGGATAATTATTAAGAAACATCATTGTGTCAGTTCTCATTGGCCAGATGATAATACTTACAAAATGCGGGTGGCAAATCTTAAACTTTGGAACAGTCTACCTAGTATTATTCAAGAGGCAGACAGACTCTTATGTTTTCTCTCAGTTTAAATCTATTTTGAAGACCCATCTCTTTAGATGGGGGAATTGGACCCAGAAACAACCAAAACACAGTCCTGTACTGTCAGTTAAGAACCCAACGACTAGATAAGCCTTAAAGAGAGATCATACTGGCCAGCTACAGCAAAGCATTATGCTAGGTCCAGCTGGGACCACAACGTAGATTTTAACAACTAGGAAGATCATTGTGCAAACAGATTAAACAGAACTAAGCTGCAACTCAACCTTGATGTTTCAATTTACTAGACAGACTACAAGCCCACCAATGTTCTCACCTAATTCATGTCTCCACCTAAATCTGAGATGTATTAGTTCAGAAAAAGACTGAGTTGTAGTGGAGCCTAGAAATCACACAGTAGCTACGTTTACGTGGGCACCTTTTGTTTCAATCGGAATAAATTAATTCCGATTGATGAATCCGAACGTAGTGTTTACATGAACGTTAAATAAAGTGATCGGGATGTTGTCCAAGCTTAAAATCAGAATTGATTTTTTGACATACGCACACTGCACGAATATAGTTTCCCACTGTTTGAGCATACTAACCATTCTTCAATATTGCTCTATTCTTTGTTTTAAAGAGCACAGTTAATATTTATCTATTTCGGGTCTGACGAGCACATGAACCATTACATGCCGTGCTGCTTATATTTATCAAGCAGTAAAGACGCCCCTTCCCATGCCCAAAACAAGGCAAAACAAACAGCAACCACATTTTACAGTTGTTAATAGTTGTTTACATTCATTATTATTGTAAAGTTATGTGCTTTATATTGTAATTGTCTCTCTGGTGAATGAGACGAGGTAATTTGAAAGCGTTGCATTACACCCTTCACCAATGCCATCTCGAAAGCAGTGGGTGATTTTCCTTTGTCTTTCGTTGTTTGATTAACATTAAAGACACAAAATGACAGCAGCCTGATGTACCTGTTATACTGTAGCCTAAGACCTAATGGATGGATGCAATATATTAAGACACATCCTAACTGTTTATGTTCACTTAAGACATAACCGACTGTTATGAGGATACTTGCCAAGATGGACATTTTGACATTATTTTTGACATTAATTAATTATTAGCTCTAACCCCCAGCAGTTCTTTCACGAGCTGCAGTTTGGGGAACCCTGACATAATATGTTTAATGCATTCTATGATGTTAATAAATAATGAAATATACTTTCTCTTAGTTTTTTATAGAAGCAATCTTAAATTAATCAAACATTTAGATTAGAAAAAGTAGAGTACAAAATGTGTAATCACATATAATATACCTAACTACAATTTTCGTCATGTAACCAATGTAATCAGTAACAGACTACAATTTAAAAGTAATCTACCCATCACCGATTACAACACACTGTAAGTGTATAAGCACCATTTGGTGTTTGGACCGTTTGGACCTGAAAATTGTAATGCATGACATCAGACTTAACAAACGGACAGCGTCTTTCTTTTCTCATGCCTGGTACACGCAAGACTAATGAGACATGAATGTTGACGGTGTCAAGCTGAGGTAGTCACTCCACGAATAATGTTGTTTTTTCTTATCTGTCAGTTCTTTTGTCATAAATTATAAAAAAAAAGTTATACTATACATTTAATTACAATCTTTCTACGAAGCAGTTTATAAAGGCAGCTAACTTTTTACAAGTTTGTTTCATTTATCTGCAAGAGCTGCTTATGTCAGAGAGAGAATTTCTGGAAATCAGTCAAAAAGGAAATAGAATATTAACATTGATGCTATTTAATTACAATGGCAATTCCATCAATGCTGAATTTCTTTCAAAAACATAAAAATGTCTTAGCATTTCCAAGCTTTTATGTGGTAGTTTAGAAGCACAAGAAGTAATACTTAAAGGTGAAGTCACTTTAGTAACTAGCAACAGCAAAAAAAAAAAAACACCTGTCACCTGTCATTGGTCAGTCAAACTGATGGTCTGCCTTTAACTATCCCACTGTTTGAGCTAGAAGTTGTTCAACGTTAAAAGCTGTTGTTCTGAAAATGTCAGTGTTTAAACTCTTCAGTAATTCAACTTATCAGTGGATTACTTGATTCTACACATAGACCTCGGTACTACGACAGATAGAGTCATGTCATCAATGAACACACTGGAGAATAACGCAAATCACACAATTCATCAACGAGAACTGACAAAGAACAACAAATAAGTAACTATAGAAACAATCGAGGATTGAATCAGTAACCGATGAAATTAAACTAAACAGAGCAGGGAAAAAGGAAACAGAACAGAATGTTAAAATAAGGGTTCACATAACAGAACATAAACCTGACAAATAGTTTGTTGGGCTATTGTTATATGTCTAACAGTTAGTAACAGTTAATCTGACTGAACAAGAGGTTTTCTAAGACTGCTGATATTTTACCAGTAATTGTCTCTAAGCGTTCTAGACAGGCTGTCCCATCAGTCAATGCAGGTTACATTATTACGCCACTAGGTGGGGGCAAGGGACTGTATTTTAGTGAGTCATTAAACGGTTCATTCAACTAATAGATCATAAACACTGATTCAACAAGGTTTCATTTTGAGCGCCACTTTAGATGGCTCAATCGACCAGCAATGTGTCGCCTGGGTAACGCTGAAGCTGATGCTTTACTTCATCGAGATTCAATGCATTTACCAGCCCTGACTCCATTCATGGGAAATGGATATAAGACTTGACCCTAAGTAGGACAGACGCAGGTAATCGCACGCGCTCAGTCCATCTCTGTCTCTCTCACTCGCTATCTGTTTAGGCTTGTTTAGTGCAAATCTGTATAAATCACAATGGAACACAGAGCCTTTAGTAAAAAAGAGCCATTTGGCAGTACAGGAAAAAAATACATTCTTCACTCTTGTTATCATTAACTTATTTAACATTAAATATGAATGCATGAAATGTAAAACATGAGGGTATAGTCTTATGAATGCATGAAATGTAAAACATGAAGGGTATAGTCTTATGATTTAAAAAAAAAAAGTGAACATCGAGGATTCGCGATTGCGGCAGTTGCTTGCATTCCTCTGTAGTTGGCTTGTCAGTATTACAATATTGCGGTTATCACAATATCCCTACCTGTGCAGCTGCCTCCTCATAGCCTGTGGTTCCATTTATCTGCCCAGCCAGGAAGAGACCCTGAGTGCTCTTTACCTGCAGCCACGGGAAGAGTTGTGTTGGACAGACAAAGTCATACTGCACTCCATAACCTAGAGCAAAACATTAAGACAACTTATGAGTTTTCTGTATAGTCTATTGCAGATCAACACTGAGCATTACCCATTTAATATTTACCCGCCCCTAACTGCCCCATTGTGCCCCAACTGTCTTAGTGGGCAGTTCTTTGACAGAATAATCTGCAAAGCGGCCCAGTGGAGATATTCAAAAGTCTGGCAACGTGACAGTCCAACGTAACATGATCCAAGGTCTGCGTCTCTAAAATGTTCCAAATTAATAACCTGAATTAATTAACAAATTAATAGTCAATAATAAATTACACATCTACAATAAGCATATCCAACCTTACCCAGATACATCCAGAACACTCATGTTAAGCGGTATGTACAATGTAGCAAACTCAACTGCTTGATTGTTATATCATCAAAAAATTTTAACTACACGGTATTATCTCCCAGCAATATTAAAAGTTGGATATATAGTAATTACTACTTTACCTGCATACATACAGTATGCTCACGAAAAAGCAATACTATATATATATACACTACATAGCAAATCCTGGCTGTTTGATTGTTTTTATCGTCTCAAAATGTAAACCATATTATCGCACAGCTCTATATATAATGTTGGATATATTATATTCGCATACAGACAATTCACTCATGTAAAACTATATATACTGTCATGGCATGCAATCATTTGTCATTTCTTAGCACCATCTTGTGGCAGTTTGTTGTAACAACAAAGACTGAAGATGACTACGAGCTGTTTTCTTAGTGGTTGGTATAGATCAGTGACTCTTGGGTTAGAGGTTAACCAGGAAATGACTGCAGTGTTTCAGTGGGCATTCACTAAATTCCAGGGGTTTCATTACCTCAACGTAAAATGGGCTTTTTTTGGAGTTGTGGGGAAGACACTTTTTCTGGGATTTTTTTTTTTTCTGAATCAAAGCACGTATTGTGGAAAAGTATTGTACAAATAAATTTCATTTGGCTTGATTATAAATGTACCTGGAGTGCAAATCTTTGCACGTTGCAGCCCAGGAATCTCTCTGATGAGGCAGAGTTGCTTCTCAGGGGGCATCGTCATAGACAAACCCTGAGGGTACATGAGGTCAGAGGTCAGACCCTCCGGTTCCAGCCATACCTGGTGCTGGCGCCCTGGAAACCGAAGCACCTTTGACTCAATGGAGGGGCAGTACCTGTGAGAAATGGTGTCAGATTCATCATTTGATGCAAGCATTTACTCTTAATAATGCCCCATTCTCATCTTGTTAAAATTAGTATAATACAAATACTTAATCAGTATATTAATTCACCATAAATGCTCTTCTAATGACAAAACAGAGCTAAGAAAGTGCACCAGGCAACACTGGCTGAGCTAAAATGGTATATAAACTAATATGTGTGTGATACTGTCCTAGCTACCTTTGAATGCTGAGGCCACTGCCATTTTGCTTTTTATATGTTATAATAATAGGAGAGTGGTAGAGTTATAAGCTTTCATACGATTTGAAGTTTCCTTGAATTCATGAGGACGTGAACAGCTTTACTAGTCAGAAATTCATAATTATGGTAATTCAGAAAAAGACGTGAACCCCCACCTTAAGCCAGTGGAAAGTGTTTGTGTGGGTGTTCAAACATTACCTGGGTCCTTTAGTGTCTTGCTGTATGTGTGAGTTATGGTGGCTGCTCTCTTTCACCACTCTTTCTACCCCAGGAGTGGTGTAGGTCAGATAACATGGAAGCTGCTCTTCGGGCTACACATAAAATTAGCAACATGGCGGTTTACTAATCCAAACTATGATGACAGAGTCAGTACCATATTTTTCAAGGCACATCATATGACAGCTTTGTGTGAGGTAGCCATGACAAAATAAACATTTTCTAACAACATAAATGTTTAATTGTTTTTCTAGTTTTCCAGTCTCCCTTTGACAGTTCAGGATAGTCACAACAAGTAGAAGAGTTTTGTTCTTGTGGTGCCATTAAGTCAAGTCAAGTATATTTGTATAGCGCTTTTCACAATACAGATTGTATCAAAGCAGCTTCACAGTATTAAATTAAAATAATACAACAAGGTTTGTTTCTAGTGGAATTTATTGATTGATCAAATTAAATTAAATATCCCCAAAATATCCCCAACTGAGCAAGCCAAAGGCAACAGTGGCAAGGAACCAAAAAACTCCATCAAGTGACCTAATGGTGTTCTAAAACTCCATCAGGTGACCTAATGGAGAAAAAAACCTTGGGAGAACCCAGGCTCAGTCGGGGGCCAGTTCTCCTCTGGCATTTATGAGCTAGAGGCCGGATTGTAGTTTGAACTGTAACATTAAAAATATTATATGAATGCCTGGCTGAAGAGATGCGACTTTAATCTAGTTTTAAACTGGGAGAGCGAGTCTGAGCAACGAACAGTATCAGGAAGACTATTCCAGAGTTTGGAGCCAAATGTGAAAATGCTCTCCCTCCTTTGGTGGTTCTGAATATCCTAGGTATGACCAAAAGCCTTGAATTTAGTGATCTTAAAGAGTGCGATGGATTATAGGGCGATAGAAGATCCGTTAAATAGGCTGCCGTTTAGGGCTTTATAAGTCAGTAGCAATACCTTGTAATTAATATGGAACTTTATAGGTAACTAATGCAGTGATGATAAAATCGGTGTTATATGATCATATTTTCTTGATCTAGTATCTTCATTAGCCAATCAGTGTTTCCTAAACGCAATTTCCCTGCAGCTCAAGGGCCTAAAACTAACTTTTTGCCACACCTGCCAATGGCCGGTGACTTGACAAAATATATTGGCCATGAATATTTTACAAAAACAGGCAGTTATATACCAACATTTTAGTGACCAGTGAAAAATTCACAATTCTCTATTCCAATTTCAATACCACAGCTAAAACTACTTCCCTAACTAATATAAATTAAAAAAATTATTAAAAAGACAAGTAACAATAGTTTTCAGGTAGAGACATTGAATAAAGTAATCAAATGTAAAATAACACTGTATAGTATCTCACTGTATAAATTAAACAGATTAATCTGCATTCCGTAACTTTTTTGGGTAAAAAAATTATCCAAAATAAATTTGAGCAAGTAAATAACCAGCCAGTGTTCAAAACTATCTGCTTGCCTTAGCTCGATTCAAAACAGTAAGCTTGTAATAATGTTTTTAATTCTAGTGATACTGGTGGATTTCCGCGGGAAATTCGAGCATGTCTTTGCGTCATTACGTCTAATCTGTACACATAAAGAAGCTGTCTCGGCTAGTAGGCTATATTGCATGTGAGGATGTTGGAGGTGGAGATTTAAAGCCTTTTCTCACAGCAATTGATATAATTAAATTAATCAATTTGATGGCGGATCCAGAAAGGTTCAAATGACAATCACCAGTGACAACTGGAGATTCACCTGTTGTAAAATGCAAAAGACATCGTTCGGACTTCGGAGTGGCTACAGAAAAAAAGATACTGCAATCGGGCCCATGCGAAAACAAGGATAAATATCGGAAGGGCATTAAATGTAGTTACGCAATGCTGATGTTGTTAACATTAACAATTTGAGAACAAAGTATAATTTGCACGGTTTGATGTGATATGATAAGCAATCGTTTAGATTTAATCAGCACAATTTACTGCAATGCTTTTTTCCCCCTAGTTGGTCAGAACAAAAGTGGATGTTACTTGTTCAGATGACATTTTCCAGTGAAAATTCTTATGTTGGTCATACTTCCAAAAAGTAGAATCTGTGATTCCAAATGACAGTATCCACACCGGCGCGGCGACTGACAGCCGCACATTCTCCTCAAAACATTGGATTCACCCGCGCTGTGCCGTGCCGAGGCACAACCCACGAAAGTTGATAATTCCGCGAATAACTGCAATTGCAGATTCCAAAACAAAGACGAAAAACTACTGACTGCAGACTTAACATAAAAAAAAAAAATTGAGACGCAATTTTTTAATTATTGATTTTTTACATACTTTTGAGTGAATATGTCTGTCCAAGTGCAAGAAGACTTGAAACAGAGCTAATATCAGTATTTACGCGCTGTCTGAGACTCTGCTTTCTGGGCGCACGCTTCGAATGAGTGTGCACAATAAACTTACCACACAGCGTGCGAGTAACGAATTGAGTTCCTTTTCGTGTCTTCTTGCACTTGAATATTTAATTTGGCACGACAGTGCAGCGCTGGGCCGTCAACTGTCCCGAGCGTAGTTTACGTTCATGTTCTCACAACGTTGCTTTGTTAGAGTTCATAAAGATGCTACCACCCAAATGGTGATTGACACCACTTAATATACTCGTCAATGTGTTTTTTACATGCAATTGGCACTTGGTGAGTGTTAATTTTAAGCCCTGAGTGAGTAAGCAAAGTAACCCAAGTGAGCACAGACAGAAGCAGGCAGGTCACGTACTTCTGAAGGGTCCACTGAGATAACTGAGAATGCTAAAAGATAGCTTTCAGTAGGCATCACAGACTCCTTGTGAGGAACAGACCAAATTTTTGTTTTTGGTGTTTTTGGTTTTTGGTTATTCTTGTTAAATTGTGTGCATTACGTTTTAGTCATGATTTAAATGGGCAGAATGCAAGCTTACCAGTGAATAACAACTAATATTTGGATCTGCTGCTCACACAAAGCTGTTGGTATATAGCATACTACTTTTATGTAGTGTTGTTTTTCAGATGTGGTCACTATGTTGTATGGAAAAATGCTGCGTGAAAATTCTTTCATAAAAGAGGAAAAAATTACCGGTATGCATTTCACAGAAGTTAGTCAGTCATTCAGATTTGGAATGACAGATTTGGTGAGTAAATGGGGTGTATTCCCTTGGGGTGTAAATGATTAGCTAAAGCCGCGTTTCCACCGAAATACCAGAGGGAACTTTTTTTTCCCCCAGACCTGTTGCTGTCTGCGTTTCCACCATGGTCTAAAGTACTGTGATGATTAGGCAAATAGCCTGAACCACGTCATCGGTCCATCGGTCATATTTTTTAAACTCCATTGTTGATTAGAATAGCAAACATTGTTACTGCACGCACTGCAACAGATTTAAAAAAAAAATGGTGGTTGAAATAAAATGCTGCAAGTTCAACCAATCAAAATGCGGCATGAACTCAACCAATCAGCATTTTCAAGTCCCCCCCCTGAAAGTTCCTGAACTTTGAAAAAGTACTATCTTCGCAAGCAGGGACTTTCGGAGGGGGACATTTTTTACCCGGTACTTCATTTAGACCCTGGTTCCTGCGGTAGAAACACACAGACTACCACCTTAAAAAAAGTCCCTAGTCCCTGGGGAAAGTTCCTGCGGTGGAAACACGGCTTAAAGGAGTAGTTCACTTTAAAATGAAAATTACCCCATGATTTACTCACCCTCAAGCCATCCTAGGTGTATATGACTTTCTTCTTTCAGATGAATACAATCGGAGTTATATTAATAAATGTCCTGGCTCTTCCAAGTATTATAATGGCAGTGGATTGCAACCAACAGATTGAAGCTCGAAAAGTTCATCCATCCATCATAAACGAACTCCACGTGGCTCTGGGGGGTTAATAAAAGCCTTCTGAAGCAAATCGAAAATGAATATTTTTCTTACACAAACTCATCGTTTTGCTTCAGAAGGCCTTTATTAACCCACAGGAGCCGTGTGGAGTTCGTTTATGATGGATGGAAGGCTTCAATCTGTTGGTTGCAATCCACTGCTGCCCTTATAAAGCTTGGAAGAGCCAGGACATTTATTAATACAACTATGAATGTATTCGTGTGAAAGAAGAAAGTCATATACACCTAGGATGGCTTGAGGGTGAGTAAATCATGGGGTAATTTTCATTTTAAAGTGAACTACTCCTTTAAGGATAGAATATGACTGGTAATTCATACCTTGCAGTGTGTGGTGTATTCATGAAGCTGAATGGAGTGGGACTTGGGTCAGGCAAACGAATAAGGGTGAGAGAGAAGTCGATCGTATCCTTGATGATACGGGGAGGAGTACCAGTCCTCAGCCGGCCAACCTTCAACCCCAAAACTTCTTTCAAGGTATGAGAGAGACCCGCACAGGAAGGCGGATCAGCCATTCGCCCCCCTGGAGAAGTGTTTTGGCCGATGAAGAGAGCACCAGACAGGAAGGTGCCAGTGGTCAGAACCACAGAGCGGGAATGGATTTCACCACCTCCATGAGCTGCCACAGACAACATTTGGTCAAAACATGAATCCGTCACTCTGTTATTGGGAAGAGTGGAGTGCGTTGAGTATATGATGTTTCTCACCCAAGCGTATTCCGTAAACTTTATGTCTTCCTGGTTTCTCTGGATCAGCCGTAGTGAATAGAAGGTCCTGCACAGAGCCCTCTAGGATGGTCACTCTCGGTGTAGATAAAAGCTCTGACTGAAAAACAGAAGGTCAAAATGGTGTTACTATGAAACCCATAGAAATCTATACCTAGATTTTCTTTGGTTGCTGTTCCTATAAGCCACTATCATGGCTGTACCCACCATTGAGGTCTTCCGGTCCTTAGTATTTTTAACAAGATAACGATAACCAAGTTTCTCATGAGCTGCCTCAGCAGTCTACTAGTGCTTGCCAATGTCGAAAGGTTTAAGGTAACCAATCAAAGAAGGCAGGCTTCACTGTTCACAAAGGCTGCTGATTGCGAGATAAGATGCAAGTAGCTAAAATAAACATTTAATATTTTAATTATTTTTTAAGAAAATAAATGTTAAATGACTGACAGAAACAATCAGGAATAGAAACTAATAAAATTGTGTCTCATTTCTCAATTTTGAATTGAAATATACTATAATGTATTTACATGATTCATGTAAAGCTGCTTTGAAACCATCTATATTGTTAAAAGCGCTATATAAATGAAGGTGACTTGACTTGTTTTGATTTACGAACTAATCATTTTTACAACGGACCACGGTTTAGTGAAACGAGGGAATTCATTATTATATTGTATGCATGCACAATTGAATTGAAACGAGGGAACGGTTTAGTAAAACGTACTGGCGTATTAGTAAGTCAAGGGAACTAATTGTTCATTCATGGCCACTATGTACTTTCCCCCCCCCCATATGTCATGTGCAGGGCTCCATAGTTTTCAACATATTAGGCATAATGATATTAATGAATGTGCCTATATTGAGAATTAATTTAATAAACTTAGTGACCTAGCATTCCTGGTAGCCTTCAGTAAATTCACTTTAAATTTAGAAAATAATTCTTAAAACGTATACAAATAAATATCAGTTGACTCGATGTTTGCTTTCTTCAGTCAAGTCAAGTCACCTTCATTTATATATCACTTTTTACAATACAGATTGTTTCAAAACAACTTTACAGTGATAATAGGAAATTGATGGAACAGAGATTGTTTTGGCTGTATAGCAGCTCTAGAAGAAAGTCATTGTCCAGTTTAAAGGACAAGTTCGGTATTTTACACTTAAAGCCCTGTTTTCAGATCGTTTCTGATGAAATAGAACGGTTAAGATTGAAATTTGGACACATGCTGCTGGCCCGAGAATTTCCGGTTTCTGTGGTAGTACTATGCAGCCACCTATGCAGCCACCTCCACAATGGCTGCATAGGTGCACTGGAACAATCCTTCCTAAAACGCATTAAACTTTCGTTTACAAAGACGTGAAACTCACCGAGTGGTCAGGGGTGTTCACTGATATGCTCACACAAAAATCGCTGCAAAAGATGCTTTCCAACAGGTGTTTTACCATTCGTTGTAAAACTGTGGACCTATTTTTCCAAACGCCTCACACCCGTACATTCTTCTGTTGAGAGCTTGAATAATAGACACTCCAGCCCGGTGGCGGAGTAATACCGTACCTCACAGCACATCCAATACAAGTCAATGGAGTTGGACAAAAACTACGATAAAACCTATTGGAAAGCATCTTTTGCAGCGATTTTTGTGTGAGCATATCGTGAAGACCCCTGACCACTCGGTGAGTTTCACGTCTTTGTAAACGAAAGTTTAATGCGTTTTAGGAAGGATTGTTCCAGTGCACCTATGCAACCATTGTGGAGGTGGGGGGGGGTGCTACCACAGAAACCGAAAATTCTCGGGCCAGCAGCATGTGTCCAAATGTCAATCTTAACCGTTCTATTTCATCAGAAACGATCTGAAAACAGGGCTTTAAGTGTAAAATACCGAACTTGTCCTTTAAGTAAGTTTTTGATTGATTTATTTCCGTTGTAGAAATCATTAGTCATTAACCGCTTACACAACACCATTTTCAACTGAAAACAGAAAACTTTGAATGCGTTCTGGTCATTCATTTACACGACAATGCCGTTTTGGTGGCCTGAGAACGCAAACTTTGAAATAGGGATCAAAGTGAAAGTTTTTTAAATCAATACCGTTGTCATCTCCGTGTAAACTTCAAAAACGTGAATCTGTGAAAACGGTGACGGCATGCACATGCATATTACATCTATGAAATGTATAGTTTTATGAGAATAAAGACTTCAATTAAATCTGTTTATCATAAAGCAATCATTTCTCTTGAGAAGATATGGATTAAACTGCTCGATTACTTTTACAATGTCTTCATAACGTTTTGAAGCTGGAAAGTTTGGTTGCATGGAGTTTCAATAGATGGACAAAACTCAACTAATTAGTATTTTCTTTAGTAATGCTGACAGAATGGAACCTGTATAAAGTCTTTATAGCGTTGGCGGTCCAGCTGGGTTCTGGGGCCCCACACTGCAGGCCCCTTACTGCGGTTAAGAATAGAGAAATGAACCCCGGCCCAGTCTCCAGCCCGTCCCATGACACCATCCAGAGCGTCAATCTCCTTCACCAGATGACCTTTCCCGACACCTCCCAGCGATGGGTTACACGAGAGCGCCCCTACAAGACAAATGGAGAACTGTGTTTAGAGGTTGTTCTGAATAATATCTAAATAAGGTGCTATAGTAAACCTTTCAACTCACCGATAGTTTGATTTTCTGTGTGATGAGAAGCGTCTTTGCTCCAACTCTGCTGGCGGCCGCCACTGCTTCGGTTCCAGCATGACCGCCACCCACCACGATGACATCATAATGTTGAGTGTGAATATCAGAGGCCTGAATGGAGCAGGTGGAGAGAGTCTTTGGAAAGCGCAATCTTCTTACCAACATGTGCGATGATTGTCAAGGTGGTACACTGCCTCGGATGGTAAGGATTTTCGATCTGTGATCAAAAAGGGAGGTATTAAAAGCTGCCTTAGTATCAATATGCTTTTACATCTGTCTACAAAAGCAGCATAGAACACTCTCCAGCTGAAATACTAAATGATTGGTTATTTTAAACAGCAAATCTGAAAACCCAGCTGCATTATCCTGCAAAAAAAATGTTTATGGAAATTGCACCATTGCAATTTGTACAAATTAAACATGTTTTAATGTTTTTAAATTAAAGATGTTTTAACAAACATTTTACTACAAATACAACCAAAATACCATGGTTAATATAGTTAAACCATGCATAACCAAAAATTAACCACGGTTTAAAAACCATGGTATTTGTGGTATAACTGTGGTTATACAAATGGTAATCAATCCGCCAAAAAAGCATGGTTATAATAAAACTAAGGTCGTTTTCATAGGGGATGTAACCAGCGTGAAGTTGGCCCCCCACCCAACGTAAAACATCAGCAAAATAGTCCCAATCGTTTGTGCTGGTTTGTGCCGGTAAACGTTTTGTTGGTGCTGCTTCCATGTTTTTTTTTTTATATTAGACTTTGAATTTTAGGCAATGATGTCACCAGCCGCCCCATATGATCCAAATTCACCCAAAGTAGTATCGTTTGTGCTGTAATTATTATTTTTTGTGCTGCTTCAGTTTTTAAAATATTAGACAATACATTGAACTGAATGACATTGAACGGCGAGTTATCATAATTACTTAAATACATAATTACAGAATCATAATTACTACGTGTGATCGACATTCTGATATAGGCCTATGTAGAAATTACAGTTGGTCAACCAATTAATGAATGTAATGCACTCATCTGTCGCATAAGACGTTTGTGTGGAAAAAAACTGGCAAAATAACAACTGGCAAGTGCAAAATATTGTTGTGTCCTCTTTTATTTTATTATTTTCGATTCATCCTTAAAATGCTATTAATTTCACATAAATTCAGTATATAAATACATTTGTGTTGGATTTGCCGTACCGGTGTTGGTTTTTGAACAGCCCCTAGTAGAGTAACCTATGTAAGCACTTTGTATGCATTTAGGGGCAAGTAATGATGATTATTAACATTTAAATTTCTTTGAGAATTAGATTTTCTTGAATATTGACCTATTGCCTATTGACCTGCATAACGTTCTGGCTCCCGCTGGCTACAGGGGATATGCTCTGCATTTTGTAAAAAAATAAAAATAAAACACCTTTGTGTAAGGTCACAAGGCAGGCGCATATCCGTGACAGGTCCCGTGGCAGGGGCATTCAACAGTGATGGATCCTCTGGCAGCTGGCCCTAGCGGTGACAAGTTAGGTGACGGGTCGAGCGGCAGCTCCCCTGAGAAGGGTATTCCTGCACAACCGGAGGCTGCAGTTTCAGGGCCCCAGTTCTAGGACCCCAGTTTCAGGACCCCAGTCTCAGGACCTAGTTTTTTGTGACAGCGCCACCTACCGAACTGGATGATCACCAGAAACAGTCATTTGAGATGGACGACATGGACGATCAGACTGTGAGTACCGATATTCAATTAAGTTTTATTTTATAACGTTTTAATTCGTGGCCATGATTTAATGAATCATTGTTGATTTTTAATGACTATAATAAGTAAATCTAGCCAGCACATTAATTAAACTTAAAAAGATGACAAAAGCATGTTGATGTGTGTAAGATTTACCTGTAGCTTACTGTATTAGTGTGAAACTTGCTTAATACTCATTGTTTTACCATATTAGTTAAGTATAAAATGAAGTGCAGTTCATCTGTGGTGTTCTTTTTCCAGAGGTATGCCGAACCATGTAATGTGTTTGTGTCAGTCAAGTCAAGTTTATTTATATAGCGCTTTTCACAATACAGATTGTATCAAAGCAGCTTCACAATATTAAATTAAAATAATACAACAAAGTTTGTTTCAAGAGGAATTTATTGA
>FLSR01004888.1:2069427-2107191 GCA_900092035.1 Leuciscus waleckii | reverse complement strand
ATAGTGCAGGTGGGAGGAGCGTCGTGTTCCGGCTACTACTGAGTTCCCACGGGACTTCAGCGCGAGACTACAGCTAGCCGTCTAAAACACTATTTAGGTGAGTTTAAACAATGGCTAATTTGCTAAACGCATCTTGTTGTCATGTAAGGGCCCTGTTCATGTTGGACAGACATTTTAATTGCATTTTGTGTCTGTTAAGAGGCACAAAGACACTCTTTAGGTTTATGCCCCCATAACTGCCGTTTTAGCTGAATGGGAGCTCTGGGCATTAGCTGTAGCAGCTCCGTGTTGCAAGCACCAATCCGGTTCGGCTGTAGCAGCTCCGTGTTGCAAGCACCAATCCGGTTCGTTTTTTTTTTTCTATAGATAGTACCCACAAAGGTATAACGATCAAGGATTAACTTAAAAATTGCCCGGAGTTCTCCTTTAAGTATTTCACACTTAAAGATTGGCGAGCGCGGATCACCTGCAGATTTGCACGCGATTACAGCCCGACCTGCCGGCGAGCTCGTTAACTTGCAAATCGGGTTTAAATCGGGCTTAAAATCCTGTAGTGTGAACTGTGAACTAGTCATAAGTGGGAGGTGTGTACTTTTATGCAGGGCTACTGGAAGCTGATCGGGGATAGGTGCAAGTTATTAGAACTCGGGTGAGTGAAATTGCTGGGAGCCTGGTGACACCAATAAATAAATGACAGAAAAGAAACATCTGGAGTTATTATATTTGACTAAATAACTGAAGATAAATTTGATGGATTGATTGGATTGAAGTTTCTGTAATTGTTGTTAAGTTATTAAAAATGGGTATCTACTACACAGTTTATTTAAAAGTAATTTGTGGCTTAAAAATATAAATGTTAATAAATGCTATAATTACCAATTTGAAAATTTGCGCACCTACACGCCAACTCTGACCCATGCGTATGAACATTTTGGAGATGGAGCAGTTTGGTGACACCGATGGTGAGCTGAATGACCATAATAATAATGATTTAAACTGTATTTAAACTTACATATGATATACACATAGATTAAACATGCCATTCTCGTTAATGGAGTTAAGCACTTAAATTACATCAAATCATTACCGAGAAGTTACAACATTTTTTATATTCTAATAAATATAAATATTGTAGTGGATGCAATGCTTTTGAACACTTTTCCTGTGGTATGCTGTGTTTTAATGTTTTAACTACAGCGATGATTGCTTAGCACGTGATAATAGCAGAACTCATGTTCTGAGGAAATATTTTCACGCAAATAACCCATCAAGCAATTTTGCGTTTAAAAGACGTCTAATAGCCGTCCAAACACAGCCCTGACGTCTAGGCTAAAACAAGACTAATTTTGAGCTGTCAGTGACAATTTAATAGACGTCTAAACGTAGCCCAAGAATAGACTAGACGTCAATTAGACCGCTACTGAACGACTACATATATACGTAATAGACAGTGAATATTAATCTAGGCTAAATTTGGGCTGTCAGTGAACATTTAATAGACGTCTAAACATAGCCCAAAAATAGACTAGTCATCAAATAGACAGCAAATTAATTACTAAATATAATAGACAACAGAATACAACTTAAGGAGTCTGTACTCAAATATAACACACATACATGGCAATCATCCCTTAAAAAATGTCATGTGGTGCGACCGTGATTTATCTTCAAATGAATTAATTTCCTAACATGCTTAAACATTTTTTTTTACAAGTTCTTAGTAATTAAAGTGTTTAGAAACCAAGTATTTGCATTTCTTTTGAGTTTTTGTAAATAATGATCTCATTTTTTGTTCTATAATTTCAGAGTTGCCGCCTTATATCTAGTAAACACTTATTTTTCCTGTAAATCACATAAAACTGATAGAAATGTTTTAAAATATCATTTACTAAAGTATACTGTATCAGTGATTCATATTTCAGCCACAGAAATAAGATATTTTATTTAAAATTTAATACAGTGATTGCTTTAATTGGTCGCACCACATGATGAGTGGTCGCTCCAAATGACACGAAGACCTTATATAGTTAAAAATCTATTTAAAGAGATCAATGAACAATACATTTTATACAAAAAATAAACATATAGATTTAAATCAGATTGTATACAAATTTCCCAGACTTTTCCTGAACATAAACATTTTATAAAAAAATTTTTTTTATAAAATCACATCACAAACACAAGTGCACCATTTAATTTACTTGACTTAAATTTCTTTCTAACAAATAATAATGTTATAAATATAAATTATTTCATAAAATTATTGTATACAGGTAACATTTGGGGTCAATAGTTTTTTTAAGTAATTAATACTTTTATTAATCAAGGACACATTCAGTTGATAAAAAGTGACAGTAAAGATATTTAGGCTATAATATTACGAAATATTCTATTTCAAATAAATGCTGTTCTTTTGAACTTTCTATTCATCAAATAATCCTGACATATAAAATGTATCACAGTTTCCACAAAAAAATGAACATTGATAATAATCAGAAATGTTTCTTGAGCAGCAAATCATTAGTGACCCTGGATCACAAAACCAGTCACAAAGGTATATTTGTGGCAATAGCCAACAATACACTGTATGGGTCAAAATTATCGATTTTTCTTTTATTCCAAAAATCATTAGGATATAAAATAAAGATCAAAGATGTTTCATATTTTGTAAATGTCCTACCGTAAATATATAAAACATTTATTTTTGTGAGTGAATATAGCAATATCGCAAATATAAATGGACAACTTTAAAGGTGATTTTCTCAATGTTTCGATTTTGTAGCACCTTCAGATTCCAGATTTTCAGTTGTATCGGCCAAATATTGTTCTGTCTTAACAAATCATGCTTCAATGGAAAGCTTATTTATTCAGCTTTCATATTATGTATAAATCTCAATTTCAAAAAATTGACCCATGTGACATTGACCCATTGAGTGGTTTTGTGGTCCAGGGTTACATATTAGAATGATTTCTGAAGGATCATGTGACACTGAAGACTGGATTAACGATGCTGAAAATTCAGCTTTGATCACAGGAATAAATGACACTTTACTATATATTCACATAGAAAACAGATATTTTAAACTGTAATCATTTTTCACTCTTCTCCTATCAAGGTACTCCGCTATTGCTGCAGGGTCAGAATTTTTTCGCTTGGCAGTGGCATCTGGTAAAATAGATTTAAATAGTTTTAAATAAATAAATAGGCAATAATAAATACATACTAATAAAGCATTATTTCTAAACTGAAAATACATGCTCTAATTTTTGGGTTGCATTTTTCTCATATTGTACAAAAAGTAAACATAAACTGTCTGAAATATACAGTATATAAAAAATTTCCCAAATTGCATAAAAATATATTCCAAATGATACTAAAGTAAAGTACTTTTTTATATAAACCGTCAATTGAATATAAAAGCATAAAACTGCCAATCTAGGACATATATCTATCATGGAAAACAGTCTGCAGTGGTCGGACCACATGATATTTGGTCGCACCACATGCTATTTTCAAATTCAGTCAAAATTTACAGGCACAGAATCGGCCACCTAAACAAAACAAGCTAGCTTCCCAAAAAAGGTCACTATGAAATTTATAATAAAAAGATATATTTGTAGAAATAACTTTAATATTAACATTTTTTTGAGGTCATACCACATGACATCCAAATGTGGCAACTACATACCAACCATTACAAAGGTGTATTTATTTTTCCAATTTGAGAGAATTACAAACCTGCTTGCTTCTTCCATGGGTCCATGGTAAATTGGTATATGATGTAACTTCCTGTGTTTGAATATCCTTGTAGATATTACCAATGCAAACATAATGGGATATCAACCATCTCATGCACTGCCTGGCCAAAAAAAAACAATTAATCAGTTTTGACTATAAGTGGGCTACAAATAGCCAGTCTGACTACGAGCTAAATCGTGGCTACGCACAGCCTACACATAGAACATGTCAAAGAAATGAAACCAAACACCTTGTAATCACAGTTGACTGTGCCTACATGATGGAATGTCATACATCTCGCAAGTTATTTTGACAAAAAATTACATGTAACCAGATTCAATGTTATTTTGGCTAAAAGTGGGTTGCACATAGCCGGACTATATCGGGTCTATATTTAACCGAGACGGGGAAATTACGACTATTGCTTGCTTGGAATGATCAATAATGCACAATAAGGCCTATCTGTTTCCATTAAAAATTTAAAGCAAATAAAAAATACTATTGGCCAGTGGAAAGATGGAGAAAAATGTTCTCTGAAATGTATTTTATACTATTTGATTTATTTATTCATTTTAGCAATGTAATGTGATTGCACATCCGTATCTCATATTTTCCTGATGTCTTGTACCTTAAACATGGTATCACGTGGATGAATATGCATTTGCAAATGATATTCAGATGAGGATATGCATAGTAGAACTAGGCGTTGTAAGCATATATGGTTATTTCGGGGAGGAGACGGAGAGACCACAATATATCCACTTTTAGTAAGGATCCTACCCCCAGTTTTATAAATGAGACCCCAGAGCTCTAGGAGCGGGGTAAGTTGTCACATGGGCAAGTTGTCACACTGTTCATAAGTCCAACACTAGAGGCTCTATCTCAAAAATCAAATAGCCACTTTGTGTGACTTCTTCCATAGACAGTAAAAGAAATGGACACAGCGACTCCATTGGATTCAACGGAGAAAAGTGAAGTCAATTAGAAGCACTCACTTCCTGATGGCTGACCGTACAGTGGCAGTACGCGCAGACTCAAACTGAGCTTGACGACGTAGATGTGACATCAGCAACCCGTCTGTCTTCTAGTAGCTGTGCCAAGAGAAATCAGAATCATTCCCTTCCGAAACTTGCAAAGACGGAGAGTGTGAGTAGGAGGTGTCCATGAGCTAGGAGCAGGAGCAACTTTTGCTAAGTATTCTGATTAATTATTTTGTCATTTTGCCCCCACGTCCCCCCGATTGCCCGCGAGCTTCTCCTCCTGTCCATACGGTAATTTCTCTACTGTGCGACAGAGAGTGTCTCTTATGACGCAATCGTTAGCCTATTTTTACAAAAACTGCTTCTACGGGGCCATAACATAAGATACAAGGTAATGGAGCCTTTTATACATTTTCGTGTTTCTTTAGAAATAAATAATGGACAAATGGAGTCTTTAAACTCCTCAGATGCCAGGCTCCAGCACCAACCTGTCAGATCCCAGTAAAAAGGGAGTCAAAATCTGGACCGACGAAGAACAAGGCAGTTAAAGAAGAAAATTATACAAGAATCAACATCAGATGATGAAGAGTGCTTCTGCCTCGTCTATGTAGAGCCATTTTCAAACAGTCGTCCAAAGGAGACCTGGGTAAAATGTGTAAAATGCAACAACTGGGCATTATGATGCTTGCAATTTATGTGTGCCAGAATTGTGACTCTGAAGATGAGTCTGATTAGTCAGATCCAGGGCCTCTGTTTTCAGTTATCATGGATCTGTGTGCAAACCAGAGAACGTTCAAAGTAAAGTGGTCTTGCCACTTAATGTGTTTTGATTTGTTTGGATTGAAATGATTGTTTTTCCAGATTCTAGGCATGATTGTTTATATTTCCAGTTCTGGTTTGAATTTAAAAATTAAAATCATTATTCAGAATTAATTAGTTGTGTTCTTCTTTTTTGATAATCTATTGTGACAACTTACCCGCCGATGGGGCAAATTGTCACAAATGCACACTCTCTATTCAACAGTCTACAACTCCGTAATGAGATAAGATATGAAGATGTTATAAATACAACGCATGTTGCCCAAGTCTTCCTTCTTTCATTTGGTACGACATTTAATACCTGTGCCAGTGAAGAGAATCTGTGCCACAACATTGTTTATTTAACTTTCACTTTCCTTTTTGCGTGAATAGGTGGATGTTTCAATTATCGACGGAAGGAAGTTGGATATAGGGAAGTGTGTCGGACCTGGAAAAAACGCGTCATCCATTTGTTTGTCCGTTGTGAGTAGGGGAGAGCGGGGCACAAAGTAACGCTTTTTGACTTTCTCAGTTTGTGTAAATCTACTTATGGTTCAGAGTATTTATTTTTTCCCACATTAATTTCCCACATGTCTAGTACAATTATGTGTTTTTGTTTTATTAATACAGTATATACTTTTTTCTTGATATACCCCGAAAGAATGGAAGTGAAATGTGACAACATGCCCCATAGGTGGGGTACATTGTAACATGTGTGGGGCACATTGTAAAATAACATATGACAGCTTAAAATGTTATCTGATCTAATAAAAAAAATATACAAAACAAACTAAAATATTTTCTAAATAAAATACAATTAAAAAACGTTTTCATATAAAATAATGGCAATTTTTAATAATTAAATATAAACACATTTTTGAGTTTTGACTACGAACACATGAAAACACAGCTATACAACATAGTTCAAAACAAATAAATAATTAGTAATTTCTGAACATTGACTCTCAGTCTTTATTCACCTTTTTCTCACGTTTTCCCAATAAAATTAATAAAAGTATAGAATAAAATAGCATATTTCTAATAGGGGCACATTGTAACGCAGTGTTACAACATGCCCCCGCCTGCACAACTGGGATTTAAACCCTGCTAGTGTCTTCTGCTAGTTAGCGAAGCATTAAAGAACTATCTCAACTGTTAAATAACATCTTGGAGATTAAAATAATATCAGATTTGTCTTATGTTAAATAAACACAAGAAATAGAGATGAAAAATTAACTTAAGTAAGAAATTTACTTTTGCTATGGTTTAATAAATGTCTATGGATATCTTCCAAAAAAATAATAATTTTGGCGGAAAGCTTGACGTCAACTAGTCCCTGATCATTTTACGGTTCGTTTCTGTGGCGAGCAGGACGAGGCCGAGGGCCGTGATTACTGATGAGAGACACCTGCTCGACGCACCAGTCTCGTATCTCTCACGGAGGAGCGGAAGCATAAAGGAGGAGCGAGGACAGTGAAGAGCGAGAGGACAGGCCTGGACTTATGTTGTGGTTTTTACATTTTATTATGTGACAGCAGACGTCCGTGATGGGCTGCTGTCTTTTACTTTCGTTTTGTTGTTGATTTATTTTATGTCATTAAAGTCTTTAAATGTTCGCCGGTTCCCGCCTCCTTCTTCCCATAACAACGAACTGCGTTACAGTTTCCAACAGTTCAAATGACAAATAAATACATACTCTGAGAGCGCACACAAGATATGTTTTATTATACCATCTGGATGCTTAAAATTGATCGGTTGAATGCAAGTTTTGAACAGCTTATTGTACATGTAAGTTTAACGCCATTCTAAAATAATGCGCTGCTGCATTGAACCACACACACATACAGAAAAAAGCTTGCATATCACGAGCAGATCGCGCACACACAGAAATATTCAGTTGCGAAGAAATGTATTGTCAACACTGTTCTGATTTATCAATAAAATATCTTAGAAACTGAAAGGTTTTAGCAAATATTTCTTAGTAGCAGTTTCGCATCACAACCCGTACAGCGGCGCTTCCGTACGGTGAATCCGTACAGTGACGCTTTGAATCAAATGTACAATGAATCACTTCCAGTTCAAATAAAGTTATATATACCTTTTGGAAACAGTTTTTTGTCCTCTTTGATCTTCTTCACGCATTGTCGAAGTCCACGCCCTTTGAAGACGACATTTCAGCGGTAGCCTAAGTACAATGACACCCGAGTGACATTTAAAAATGGCGGTGGGCGGGGATCTCGCGTTGACTCCGGTGAAGGAGGGAAGAGAGTCAGCGAATGAAATGAATGAAGTTTTGGTCATGTGGTCTATAGTATTGAAGTTAAACGTAATGGTTATTGGTGTTGAACATTTTTAACCTAAAATGTGTGTTATAAGGTTAATAAAACCCCATTTTAAAGTCCAACTGAAATCAAAATGGACCCTATTTACTTTGTTAGCGCATATTACTAGTCTTGTGGTGAACAATTAATCCGTGCAAGTAAAACACAGAAAAAAAAATGTTGGCTTCGTAATCTTTAATCAAAATCTGAAAATGCCCCTCCCCTCTGCATTGGAGGACCTTCCCTGATGACGTAGGTTTGACGGCTTGGTTTGGGAAACGCTTAACCACTCCCCTCAAATCGTTAGTCTGTAATGAGCAGAGATGGAGAGGAGGAGCGCTAGAGTAAAACCCTGCCCTCTGTTCAATATTCCTTTTCACTGGGAAATACGTCACAGCACTGGAGAAAAGTCGTTTGCAACTTCCGGTTCACGCAGACTTTAAACGGCGGTTTAAAAACTATGTTCACGAGGTCTTGGAAACGACCTGCGGTGACTGAACGCGCCATTTTTCGTAATGAACAATATTTTGCAGATCAGCGATATAAGGACTTTAAAGTCAACCAAAGAGTCAAATGTGAAGTAAATTGTGTCATAATGAAATCTAACTACTATAAGACACCCTGCACGATGAGGCAGGGTGTCCATAAACGAAGTTAAAGCTAGCAGCTTAAGCAGAAGAAACTGCACTTTGACGTGCGCAAGAAACAGCTTTTGCTAAACGCTTTTTATTTTTTTTTGCCCATAGCAGTAATTAATGTAAGTCCCCCAGGACAAATGTAAACATCTTGTTTTTTCAACCCAGTGATCTCAAATAACATTCACTAATGAATGAACAGTGTTATTTTATTAAGTTTATATACATAGCTAGTTATAATGTAAGCCACCCGGAAAAATTTTAACATTTTGCTTCAACCCAGTGATCTCAAATAACTAGCTAATGAATACATGAATGAACAGTGTTATACCCATTTTATTAAGTTTATATACATAGTTATAGTGATCTCAAAGAACTAATGAACAGGCGAATGAATGAACCATTTATTCTTAATTTTTTTAAATCAAACAAAACAGAAACCTCAAAGTCTTTTGTTTGCATGTTTTCAGAAAATGCCAAAACAAAACAAAGCCTATAAAAAATTGTCCGAAGAGGACATGAAGGCGGCCCTGGAGGAGCTGGAGCAGGGGGGAGCCTGAGAACGGTGGGGGCCCGCTACAGCATCCCCCACAACACTCTTCAGGACCATCGGCGAGGCCGCTATGCCTACCAGCCCCACCCCAGCCGTGCCCTCCTCCCGGAGGAAGAGGCATCTTTAGTTGCTTATATAATTTGGATGGGCAGGCACGGCTTCCCTGTGACAAGGGCCGTAGCGACGTTGATGGCCACTGGTATTGTCAAGGCCTCGGGACGCCAGACAATGGTGAACTTTGAACATGGCCTGAGCCGTATGTGGTGGTGCCGTTTCCGGGAACGCCACCCGGAGCTGTCGGCCAGGACCCCCGACCCCCTGGACCGGCAGAGGGTCTTCGGAGTGACGGTGCCTCGGGTGGAGGCACTCTTCAACATATTGGAGCCCATGTTTGCCTGGAAGAGCTGGCATGATCGTCCTCACCTGGTGTTCAACTGCGATGAAACAGGCTTTGGGGATAAACAAAAAAGCAGGAAGGAGAAGGTATATGCACAGAGAGGACAAAAACATGTGTATCGCCAAACTGTGGTAACAAGGGAGCACATCAGCGTCCACTGCTGTGCTAGCGCGGCAGGTGTGAGCATCCCCCCCATGATTATATATGCCCAATGCCTGCCCAGTAACAGTTATGCGCTAGATGGCCCCCCCAACGCCTTGTACGCCATCAGTGAGAAGGGCTACATGGATGGGCCCCTGTTCGTGAGGTGGATTGAACATTTCCTGAAGCATGCTCCGGCAGAGCGTCCACTCCTGCTAACTTGCGACCAACACGAGACCCATATGTCCAAGGACGTGGTGGACCTCTGTCGGGGCAATGGTGTGGAGGTGGTGTGCCTGCCAAGCCACACCACCCATGCCCTTCAGCCCCTCGATGTGTCCCTCTTCGGGCCACTGAAAGAGGCCTTCACCAAGCTGGCTACAAATATGGGCCTGGTTAGGGGAGACCTTGTCCTGGGGAAAAAGCATTTTTCATCCATATTAAAATTTGCTTACCCAAAGGCGGCCACCGTGGAGAACATAATGAAGGGGTTCCGGCTGACAGGCTTGTTCCCCCTGAACAGGCACGCACTGGAGGACAGTGATCAGGTACAAACAAAACAACAACAAAAAATAGACACTGCAAAAATACAATAGAAACAATGCAAACAATAATTTACTAATATATTTATATTAGATATAATATAAAGATATTAAAGCTCTTTTAATATTTGGCAGGTAAATACTAATATTTAATATATAAATATTTAATATTTTAATAATTTAATATTAAAGATAATATATCTTTATATTATATAAATAGGCCCAGATATACTAATATCTTTATCTCATCTAATTTACATTTCAGATGATGATCATCCCTCCAGTGGCAGTCCACCCAGCCCCTCCTGGCACCACCATCACCACAGCCCCGATCCACCCAGCCCCTCCTGGCACCACCATCACCACAGCCCCGATCCACCCAGCCCCTCCTGGCACCACCATCACCACAGCCCCGATCCACCCAGCCCCTCCTGGCACCACCATCACCACAGCCCCGATCCACCCAGCCCCTCCTGGCACCACCATCACCACAGCCCCGATCCACCCAGCCCCTCCTGGCACCACCATCACCACAGCCCCGATCCACCCAGCCCCTCCTGGCACCACCATCACCACAGCCCCGATCCACCCAGCCCCTCCTGGCACCACCATCACCACAGCCCCGATCCACCCAGCCCCTCCTGGCACCACCATCACCACAGCCCCGATCCACCCAGCCCCTCCTGGCACCACCATCACCACAGCCCCGATCCACCCAGCCCCTCCTGGCACCACCATCACCACAGCCCCGATCCACCCAGCCCCTCCTGGCACCACCATCGCCACAGCCCCGATCCACCCAGCCACCCAGCCCCTCCTGGCACCACCATCGCCACGGCTCCTCCCGACATCATATCAGTGCCAGTTGTTGCTGGCTGTGTAGAGTGCCCCACCTGCCATCGGCCACCAAATCCTTTGGTCGCGGCTGGAATTATCCCGGCGGGGCTCGCCCACATCCTGGTCCCGCCACGCTTTGACCAGTCGGCCCCGGAGGAGACGGCGGCAGCAGCTTCCTGCCGGAGCACGCTGCATTACCAGTGACGAGTTGCATCTCACCAAGCTGAGAAGGAGAGGGAAGAGAGAGGGAGAAGCAGGAGGCGAAGAGAAGGAGGATGGAGGAAGTCAAGGAAAGGAGAGCATTGATGGAGGAAGAGAAGAAGAGGAAGCAGAGAGAGAAGGAGCAGAGAGAGAGGGAGAAGGCGCAGAGAGAGAGGGAGAAGGAGCAGAGAGAGAGAGAGAAGCAGAGGGAGAGGGAACAAGAGAGATAAAGACTACGGAGAGAGAGGGAGCGGCTCCAAAATGACATCTGTGCCGCTTGCAAGCAGCCAAGCCCCCCGGATCTGCAACAGAGACAGTGGAGTGGGTGCAATGTGAAAATTGCACCCTCTGGTACCACACTGAGTGTGTCACTAATGTGGTACCAGAGGAGGCATGGCTGTGCAGGGACTGTGCCATGAGTCGCGATCTGTAAATATGTTTATAAATAGTTTTGTATATAATTTTGAATATATATATCAATTACATGTTCTATTTTATATATGTACTGCATTCTTTGTTTATTTGTTTTAATAAATATGTTCATGTTCCTAAAACATTTATCAAAATCAAAAGTGCATCAGTGTTTTCTTGTAGCACACAGTTTCCTAAAACCTAAAGCCATGTTTGATACAGTGACCGTTATTGACGGGTTTACCTCAGTGATTTAAAAAAAAAGTATAGCAGCTACTGAAACTAAATGATGATCTAAATGAAGGACTTTTGGTGGAGGATACAAGCTTTCATAATACACACAGCCTATCAAATAATAAACAGCAGAAGCTAAGTTTATCAAATAAAACACGTGAAGTTTTTACTGAAACTAAATACACATCCAAATCGGTTATTTCGGCCTGACAACAGATAATATACATAGTATATGAAGTAACAAACAGCAAAAGTTAAGGTAATTCACATAAATTTATATAGAAACGATACCTTCACGTCGTCGAAATCATGATGCCCCGTTGTACGGTTTCATGTTACGCTCCCAACGATGACTGTACGGAATCTTGTGACACGTAAGATGGTCCCCGCCCAGCGCCGCCTCAAGCAAATCGCCATTTACGAGCATTTCATAGGCTAAAAATAAACCAATCAAAGCTAAGAAACGAAGATAAGACCCTCCCCCAGTAAATGACACATCAAAAGTTCATTGGTCTAATCCGTTAAGGGTCGCTCTGACGTTTTTACGTGCCCGGAAGCGAGTTTTCGAGTACGGATTGTGATGCGGAACTGCTACACTTCAGCCCCGTCAATAACCGTTAATGTCGTTATATCTGTGTGACGTCATTTGGGCATTTGCGCTAATGGAGAATATGATTTGTTCAGTGACAATTTCTTCAAATTACATAAATGCGCCAGCAGGGGGCGAAAAAAAGTCTCTAATGTGTTGTCTTACGTCCAGGAAAGTATTTACTTGTAACAAAAAAAATTATTTGGCTTTATTAAAATGTGTTTCTCATTTACTTATTAAATTAATAAAATAAGTCAAAATCAGTGGTTCAGATGACCAAAGCACAAAGCTTTTCTTGCATAATTAACATTTTAGTTGTTTGGTCAGACATTTACATATTCATAAATCTGGGATTATGTTAAACGTTGAGTAATGTTATATGTTAAATATGAATATATAAACAGTCGTATGTGCACAGTACCTATTACTGTGTTTTGCATCCGCTTTCTGCCAATTGCTGAATGAGATTGACTCGCATGCTAATGACCGACCTACCCGGTACTCTCCCGGTATTACATGCCCCTTCACAGCCTGAACTGAAATGCTATTGGCCGACACTACACAAATGAGACCTAACCAATACTGCCAATTTTTTTGTTTGTTTTACAGTGAAGGGGGTGGATTGAAATCCACTGCTGCTTCAATGTATATGTAATGAGTGATTATAATCAAGGTATTAATCAATGTTTTTCCTTCTAAATATCACATGGGTTGAATTCTTCTCTGGAGATTTTACTTTGTTATGGAAGTTACCAGTGTGATTACTGAAATGTTTCATGTATTTTTTAATGTATGTATTTGATATCTGAATGCAGTAACAGTGCTTGCCTATTTATCCCGCTTCCAGAAATGATATATGGACTGGTTTTATGTTTGAGAAAGGTCTTCAACGTGTTAAAACATTTCTCAGTTAAAGCCTTATTTTACATTTAGACTAAAGTGTCCAATATCCTTGAGAAAAAGAACTTGTTAACTTGATGTTTTGAGACGAGGCTCCTGTTTATAGTTAGAGCCTGGCCAATTCCAACCTTTGAAAAGCTGTGTGTCGGTGCGTGTGTTAGTCTTCTTGGTTACAGGTTAAGGAACCTCTGGCATTGTTGGAGATTGACTGAGTTGTTGTTCAGGACATGCTGGCACCCAGCAACCCAAATCTGCGACCTGGAAGGTCACGACGTGCCTGACTTCAGGGTCCGAGTGTCAGATGCATAATCTATGGAGATATGCTTCAGTATATCTGTATATGTGTGTAAAATTACTATGTCTATCTATTTCTTAGCCAATGAGAACCAGTCAACCTGTAAGCAATGATGTAGCTTAGACCTTGGAAATGGTATAACTGCTGTGATCTTTGTAACTGTAAGGCCTACGAACTCCTGTGTGAGTCTCGAAGCTGAACTTCTGCTGATGAAACTGCAAACTATCTTCAGTAAAACTTTTCTTCAATTTTTTATAATTCTGACTCCGGGTCTTCTTTCAAACATCTGGTCCTTGGGTCCTAAACTGTCAACCCCTAACAACGTGAAGGACTATAATGCATTAAGAATAGGCGAAGGATCTACCGCCAGCAGTCGATTTTGATATTCTAGGTATTATCAACTGGACGGAATTTTGAGATCGCGATAGACGTGAAGGACTATAATGCGTTAAGAGCTCGCTCAAGTACTGCGGAGCTAAACCATTTAGTGCTTTGTAAGTAATCAGCAATATTTTGAAATTTATGCGATGTTTAATAGGGAGCCAATGCAGTTTTGACAGAACTGGGCTAATATGGTCATACTTCCTGGTTCTGGTAAGAACTCGAGCTGCTGCGTTTTGGACCAGCTGTAGTTTGTTTATTAAGCGTGCAGGGCAACCACCCAGTAGAGCATTACAATAATCTAGCCTTGAGGTCATGAACGCATTAACTAATTGTTCCACATTTGTCAATGAGAGCATATGGCGTAATTTAGATATATTTTTAAGATGGAAAAATGCGGTTTTACAGATACTAAACACGTGACTTTCAAATGAAAGATTGGTATCAAAGAGCACACCCAGTCGTCATATATATCACACACACAAACATAAAGAAAAATGTAATTCATTTATTTGACAAATTCAATTCCTTAAGGCCTCTCCTCAGGAGGTTAGACCCTAATTTGTACAATAGCAACAACACTCCTCTACTAATGGTTGTATTTGAAGGTGCAATGCTTCGCAGCCAGTAGCACAGCCCTTGAAGGAGCGTAGCTATGAGCAGCACCTGTGAAATTCAGTTTGCAGGAAAGGAGTGAGTTAAGGGTTGAATTGTCAATCCATGTTCTATTCTCTGTCACTATCTTTCTAACCATGCTGACCTTTCTACCCCTATGTGTGTATTTAAATCCGTTCGGCCACCGTGTTCAATGGAGAAGTCTGATCTACAAAATTTGCAGGCAGCATATCCCTTCCCCTTCAAGCTGTCCTGGATGAACGTGAATTCTTTTTCCATTCAGTTAGGAATTTGCAGGCATATTTTCTCTTTTTATTCGCCATGGTCTCTTCTTTCTTCCTTTTCCCCTTCTTCTTCTGCTTCTTTTTCCGTTCTGATTGCCGCGCTTGACTCGAGGTGTAACCTTTATTATAGTTCGGTCTGAAACGGCGCCCAGTGACGGATGGTGTAGCAATATTGTTGTCCGGGTGGAAATCGGGAGAAATTCGGGAGAAAGGTTGGTCCGGGAGATTTTCGGGATGGGCTTTGAAATTCGGGAGTCTCCCGGAAAAATCGGGAGGGTTGGCATGTGTGGTGACGTCCTGGAATGTCACATGATCATGGCTCTTCTTCATGTTCCATATATGGACTATTATTGTGCATAGCACCCTCAGGCTATTGGTATAAATTGAAAACACAGTATATAGAGTACCAAGCGCTCATAATGATTAGATCGACGCATTTGGGTATAAATTCAATAAATATTATTCCTGTCTATAGAAATCTGATGTAAATCTATGAGAATCTATCAATATTTCTCCAAATCTGCAAATTTTTTAGCTAAAAGCCCTGAGGGACGTTGTTTTGTCAAGCGCTGTCATGACGACAGCACAGAGTTTTTTTTATGAATGAAACGGCTGACGCTCATAATTCATATTAAAGGTATCGACTCATTTTTTCATTTCATAACTCCTGACCAAGCGTGCCGCACAAGCCCTGAAAAGTGAAGCCAAAACGTCTCGATCGCCCCCCGGTGACTGGTCCTAGTATAGGTCATAAGCCCCGCCTCCCCGTGTTATTCAATGGGATGCGAGACCAACTAAACAATTAAATTATACTTCAAATATCTTTTTCCAAATGCGGTTTCTTTCATTTGCTGTCGTTTTTATCACGCTGATGTAAGTTCAAGTGTCTGTTTCAAAAATAAGTTGGTTTTTAGTTAATTACGTGATGCGGTGGTGTAACGTCATGATTGACACTGATCCACTTTCACTGCCATTTGTGAGAGCAGAGTCATGTCGATCCTTGGTATCTTCTCATCGTAGCAGACCGAGATCTCGAGCCAGTGCTGCCTCATCAACCAAGAGGTCCGTTGGAGAGGGGCTATCCGAGCTACAGAGTGCCATGTTGGAGGAACAGGTCAAGCGGATGGAATTAGCAGAAGTGCAGCGGCAGATTATGGAGCAGACGCTAGTGGACGAGCAGTGTTCTCTTCTAGACAAAGAAGCCAGAGACGCCCTCGATGAGAAGGAGGAACTTCTCAGAGAACAAGAACGGCAGAGACGTCGATTGGAAGAGAAAGCAGAGATGGCATACAAGAGTAAAGAGGCTATCACCAGGCATCAGATGTTGCGACGGCGACTGAAAGAGAAAGAGATGGAATTGACGCAAGCAGCTCTTATCACGTCTTTCCTGAAGGAAGAAGGAATTAAGAGTCCTAGTTCCTCCAGGCCCCTCAGTGAATGTGAGTACAACCTAAGGTCCTCATCAGAAGCTCAGCCTCTCCTACTCCACTCACAAGGTGCACATAGACTGGTCCATTCTACTCCATCTATTCATGTTCTGCCACCAGTCTCCTGTGCAGTCATTAGTCCACCTGTCTCGACCAGTCTTCCATCAGTCCAGCCCGCTCCACAAGTGAGTGCTCATACTACTACTAGTATACTCGCCCAGCCACAGCCTACGTATATTACCATGCTTCCTCCTCCTGCAGTTATCAACCCAGCTTCGCAGTTGGCTCCCTGACCAGCCGTACCTCACCTGAGTGCAGTTACCTCACGTGCTCCGCCACTGTCAGTAGAACAGTATATGGCCCCTCCTCGCCAGCCACAGATGGTCTATAGCCAAGCCCAGGTCCAATATGTGCCTCCCCTGTTACACCTCTACAGCCAGTGCTATCAGCTGCTAACACGCTGTCCTATCCTTACCCCACCATGCCACCTTCTCCACGACAGGGCACAGCGCCTCGCTTCAGTGCGCGGGCGCACTGGCAACGGTTAACAGGTTAAGTAATTTTTGCTTAAAACAAGCAAAATTATCTGCCAATGGGGTAAGAAAAATAATCTTGTTTTCCATTTGAATTCAGATTTTTTTTTCTGGTTTTCCATTTGAATTCAGATTTTTTTTTCTTACCCCATTGGCAGCAATGCAAAGCTTTTAATTCAGAAGTCTTGTGGACACATATTTAGTATGTGTTTTGTGGCCTTATTTAAGAAACTTTCATTTTTAGTTTTTTTAATAACCATGCATACATTACAGCACGTCATCAACGAGCGCTTGGGTTGAATTCGTTTACAACAAATGACTGCCGCTGGAGAATTGAGATTTTTACGAGTTCACACTTACAAATAAGTCAGATAGAATAAATGTCAGAGGAGAGGCTCCAGGATCGGTATTCGGCCCGAACCCAGAGTAGGCTACTCCCCCCGTATTCCTGGCTGTGGAAGAACAAGCCGAGAGTGAGTGGAGGGATGCTGAAAACTGTCAAGGAATGACAGGTGAGTCGACAGAGTGAATAAATATATGCTTCCTCTCATGCTGATAGTGTAGAGTCGACCGTAGACGGTAATTGTTTGATGACAAGTTGATTGGATTGATTATTTGAACGTGCTCCTCCCGAACTTTGTTTATAAAACATCATGTGTAGATTCCGCCATCGCGTCTGTTATAGAAGATATCGACAGCGCATTCATTTTAAAAGAGGAACAGAGAACCGCGATCAAGGCATTTGTCGATCAGAAACAGGAATGAAAAACATACGTTCATTACTCCGTTGTCTGATTGGTTGTAGGTCCAATTGAGTGCAGAGGCATTTTCTTTCCTGGTTCGGTTGAAACACGCCCCATAATCAATGCCCAATGGAGCAGTATCAGACTCACATTCTGACTGTAGACGAGTATGCATACAATCTGAGTATGACGACGTCAGGCTAACTCTTCCATGCAAACGCAAGATATACTTTTATGTATCTTTGAAACTGGACACTTTTCTTCTCTTCTTCTCTTGAGATGCTTCGGCTCTTATAAGTCAGTAAAGAGAGAGATCTGTCTCATTCACTTTTACTTAATGTTTGTATTTTCTATGTAATGTTTGATTAAACTCTTTACTCATTTTATCAACATCTCATTGATATTGTCCATTTTCTTATTTTCTGCTGATTCTGCTTAAATTAGTTATAATTTTAGTTCTTAAAGTCATGAAGTATCTTGATATGATTGCTTTTTGAGCTTTCCTAGTTTTCATTTTCTCAATAGAGTTTTTAAATGCCTAATATATGATATTTCACTGCACACATGACTGACATTGAATGAGATTGCTGTCTGTCTACATTATTAACAGTTTCATATCCAGTATCATATATACATTTCAAAGAGTTTGTTCTAGTCAGTTTGAAGTTCATTCACACCATGAGGCTTCATGAAGTCAGAACAATCACTATGAACTTTAAAGGTGAACTAAGTAACTTTTTTTACCTTAACTGAACAGCTTCAGAGTCATTGGAATGGTTATATTACTTATTTCGGGTTGAATGGTGGTAGTTTCGCACCCCCCTGGTGCCCGTGAGCGGAAAATACACACTTGCAACTTTGAGCCGGCCATGTCAAACATTATTAAAGACAAGTAAACCGTAATAAAAGAACAAATAAACAAATCAGCAGATAGCTCAAATAAATACAACTGAACAGGTCAGGTACAGAAGTAGTAATCAAATATAAAATAACATGGCATAGTTTTCTTTTTATAAATAAAATGTAGTGTACTAATCCTTATTAAAGTTTTTCATTCCAGATTTTCTTTTTTGTGTCTTTGATTAATGTTTTTATAGAGATGGCAGCAGGTTTATTATGCTGCGTTCACACCGGACGCGAATAGCGCGTCAAATTCGCGCCTGCCGCGTCTAGTTTGACGCTTGACCACTTTGTGTTAATTCGCGTGTCAAGAGCGAAATTGACGCGCGTAAAAACAAAAGATTGAAGCAAAATTTACGCGCGTCCATTTTAGCAGCAAGCACCGAGTTGTGGCTCTCTCAGCCTCGACAAGATCCCGAAGAGCCAGCCTTAGGCCTTCGCTGGAACTGCCTTTCCGATCGCCTTGGGTACCGCCACAGACCAGTAGAGTATTCACAGCCAACTCTGAGGAACGTCTATAAGGTGATGGCAACACAATATGATCCCCTCGGATACCTAATTCCATTCACCACACGAGCAAAGATCCTGATTCAAGACCTGTGGAGAGTGGGAGTTGGCTGGGATGAACCAATCAGACCAGAGGCTCTGCTGGATATCTGGACACAATGGGAGAGTGAACTAATCCATCTTCCACAAGTGGAAATCCCCCGATGCTATGTCCCATCAGTAGCAGACACTGGGCCACCCAGACGAGAGGCACACATCTTCTGCGACGCCTCTGAAAGAGCCTACGGGGCCGTCGCTTACCTCCGCAGCCAGACAATCAAGGTGAAGTCCACATTGCATTTGTGATGGCTCGGTCACGAGTGAGCCCTCGCAAACAACTATCCATGCCACGCCTCGAACTGTGTGCTGCTTTAGCCGGAGCCCAGTGGCTAAAGTCATTATGACAGAACTGTCACTCCCTTCCCAGCAAGTCACTCTCTGGACTGACGCGATGACAGTTTTGACGTAGCTCAATTCCGACTCGTGTCGCTACAAGGTCTTTGTAGGAACTAGAGTCGCAGAAATTCAAGAGCTCACTGAAAACTCGACCTGGCGGTACGTCAGCACCACTGACAATCCAGCCGATGACCTTACTCGCGGCAAACCCTTGCTCGAGCTCAGCCAGCCGAACCGGTGGAGCCAAGGTCCACCATTCCTCCGACAACATCCAGACTCCTGGCCAGTGCTTCAGTTAATAGAAGCCCAAGAAGCTGACGAGGATGAACTTCGGAAGACATTGTTCTGCGGAGCCACCACCTGCTCTCCGACCACGATACTCAGGTCTGATATAGACAACTGGGACAGTCTTCTCAAGGCTACCCATGAGAGCCTTCACGGGGCGGCTGATGACCAGAGCAGCCCCACCATGACAGCAGCTGACGTCCAAACAGCAGAGCTACATGTCCTCAGACAAGCCCAGAGTGAGTCCTTCCCTGAAGAGGTGGAAACTCTTGCTGCTGGTAAGCCACTTCACCTCAGGTAAAGAGTCAGACTTTGCCCTGCTCAAGATGGCTTTGGACAATCTGCTCAATACACATGCTCACCTCACAGAGCAGTTCAAATATCAAGTCCTCCTCGATCACTTGAAACTGCCAAGCGCCTACAAGCTAGCCCAAGCCTACATGTACCATCCAAAGCCGTACACCTCAGCCCTCCAGGCTCTCCAAGATAAATATGGGCAACCGCGTCAGCTCGTGCAGATCGAGCTGGGTGCCATCTTAAACTCACCTCACGTAAGATCTGGAGATCCAGAGGCATTTGACAACTTTGCCCTATCAGTACAAGGTCTAGTTGGATGCTCCGCTCCCTCGAGGGTGAGAATGGCTACGAACTGCGATGCGGCTCCCACGTCGACAGGCTGCTCAGCAAACTGCCTACTAACTATCGAGACGGGTTTGTGGAGTACAGATAAACCGAGGCATCCTGAGGACCGGCACTGATCAGACTTACACGCTTGAAGACTTCTCTGTTTGTCTTCAGTTAAAGTCACAAGCAAAGCGCATTTCATCTCGAGCAGCTCTGATGTTCCAAGACCAGCCTAATCCAGTTAAGGGCCAAAGGAAATCCCAGGGTCCTTCATCCAACGTGTTTTACAACACTGAGAGCCAAGCTAAGGTAGCCCCTCCAGATCCTACTCGCAGCACAAAGACACCCAAAGGTAAACCCAGTGTGAAGCCTTACTGCCCGTACTGCGACGCCCGTGAGCATTACCTCAGCTTATGCCCCAAATTTAAAACGCTCACTCCATCAGAGATTTCTGCCTGGATTAAAGAGAAAGGCTGTTGGAGGTGTGGCAGGAACCATAAACCTGAGGCATGTACTCTCAAGAAGCCTTGCCAAGTGTGCAAACAGCAACACCTGACCGTGCTCCACGAAGTGTGTTCCCAAGAGGCTAAGAAAGTGTTAATGGTCAGTACTGCTCCGGACACCATATACGTTGACCGTCCTAGTCGTCCGCAGAGAGTCATGTTGAAGCTAGTCAAGGTGCGCCTGTACAATGCCGAGCACTCTCTGGAAGGTTTCGCTATTCTGGACGACGGATCAGAGAGAACCCTCATCCGTCCCTCAGGAGTCCGGCATCTCCATTTAGCCAAAGAGCCTGAAAGCTTGCCTTTTGGTACTGTCCGCCATGAGGTGATCCATCTACAAGGAGCCGCTGTCTCGTTCGACATCTCCCCAGCTCATTCTCCCAAACAAAGGTACCACATCTTTCATGCCTTCACTGCTGGTGAGCTGAGCCTGTCTGAGCATAGCTATCCTGTCAAGTCACTCATGCGCAGATACGCCCACCTGCAAGGTCTTCCTCTGCCGAAGGTTACAAGGTCCAGCCGCTTCTGCTGATAGGCTCTGACTTTCCACATCTGCTGCTTCCCAAACAACCGGTCCGAGCAGGTCCTCCTGGGAGTCCTGTAGCTGTGCGTACTGCTCTCTCTGTGTCGCGGTCAGACGCACCTAGAGTGTAGTTCGGCACTCCCTGGCCATGCGCCCCTCACGTGCTGGGCGAATGGGGTGCAGTTGTGCCCGCTTCCACTAGAGGGAAGCGAAGACCACCAAATCCATTTAGTATCTCTACTTTGCCCCATTAACCCTTTGTATGCCTGTATATTAGTTATTTATGACTCTTTTCAGGTTATTTGACCAAATTAATATATTTTAGTATTCTGATTCAATGTTTATTATTGTATTGGATATTACTGTATACTTTTGTACATTGTGATTAATATTATTTTATTCTTTGTTTCTTTTATAGACCACACACACACACCCACATATACCTATTTGTACACCAATGCCTGTACCCAAACTTCAATAATAAAGTTTGCTGGAATAATTTCTCCGTGCCCTTCTCTCTGACCGGAGCCCTGTCAAAGGAAACTGTCAGACCAGTATTATCCCCTCAGAGTGTCCCACTCTATCACAGCGATCGTCAACTTCATCTTTGCAGCCGACACTTTATTAGTGTTAATAAACACTAGTTTAAAAGTGAATAAATTTTGTTCATAATTTATTTGAAAATTATGTGTTTATCTTAATCCCAAAAATCATATCTTTGAGTGACATGGAAAAGACTTCCATAAGTCTCCGTGTAATTTTTATTTTCCAAAGAAGAAAATAAATACCGGTGAGGGACAACATAATGATCCTATCCCTTTAACCCTCTGGTACTATTCTGTTCAACAGAGTTGAGTATAGCAAAAATGCATGGTCCTTGTATTATTTTATTTTATGCTTCATATTTTCCCCACAATACCGTGCATTTGGGAATATGGACGAAACTTTTGCTGTTGAACTGATCTAGCAACTTAAAAACATACACCAACAACACGAGAATGAACCAATATAATTCTAAATATGCAAATTGATGTTTCAAAATCAAACTGTTGGCTATAGCATTTCTATCAAATATGTAACCAAACAGATTAAGTGCAATTAAACATTAGATAAACAATGGTTTGCTCTTGATGTAAAGTGTAACAACAATCGTCATGACTCTGGCGCCCTCTGCTGACATAGTATAATACATAATATAGGCCTACATAAGTTCATTGTTTATACATTTTTTCATGTAGGCTATTCAGTATTTTTAATAGTGTTGTTGAATAAAACAATATGTTTAATCACTTTTGATACTTTATTTGAACCAATTATTATTGCCTCATTTGTTATATGTATTTAAGTCATAAAGGCTATTGTTCACTTAGATCTGTATTTATTACCAAAAAATATATAAACAAATAAAAATAATTGTTACTGACAGTCCTAGTTAAAACATTTGAAAATGCACCTACATTGTTTTGCATTTTGTGACAAAGACTATTTTCCTGTCTTATATTTTGTCATTGTTAATTTCTTGAAAATAATAGGCTATTAAAATACTTTCTTGTCACCTTCTCCTGAAAACAATATTGCGAATAGTATGACATTCTATTTACTACAAACCCCTTATGTTTGGTGAATAGACACAAATTTCACAGAGATGAAAATACTGAAGTCAAGAGAAAGTCTGAAACAGTACTTTCAACATAGTTGCATCAGAGGATCCAAACAGAAGCTGAGTTTCCACAGCGCGACTCCTGATGATTCTCTCCAGGTTGGGGAAGTTGGCCAGGCTCAGGTAAGAGAGATGGTAGAGAAGCGCTGTCTTTTCGGCAGCAGGGAGAAGGTCTTGGACAAAGGTTGGGCTCCACTGGGACACAGCCACTGGTGAAAAAACATTGCAAATTTTAAAGGCTGAAAAGATCACATTGATGGCTGGTATTGTTTGATAAAATAATCTGATACTTGCTTTTGCTATCAGCCATCCTTAGTAGGTTTACACAAAAATGTGTGTAATGAGTTCTCATACAATGTACTGAAAGCAGAACAGTTTTGTTTGGTTTAAAACATGTCTCGGAAAATACAAAATGGAAATGGAAGGATATCTGAAAACGTTAAAAAAGTTAAGTGAAACTGACTTACCTTTGTTTTAGTAAGTGAAATGGAGAACAAAGTACCTGGTGCTTTTATACTAAAGGTATGACCACCCTGCCTCCGCCCTCAGAGAGAATGACCTCAAAAGAAACATGAGATTATTGAGTGTGGTTAAGGTTGTGATAAATGGAATTAAAGTTCTGTGGAATTGAACTTCCCACCAAGTTCTGCAATAAGTATCAGTATTGTGTACTTTATGTGTATCTACAAACCATATCAATGTGTACCCCAGTTTTAATTAACTCACTAGTACACAACTTAAATACATGTACATACTTCCTAATAACATTAACATTTTAGACTATTACTCAGTGATATGTTCCGTAAAATAAAGTGCAACAGTGAACACTGCAACAACAACAGCTTTTTATTTTATTTTAATTACATTTTTATTAAAATTGTGCTCTGTCCTTCATTCAATTGTTTCTTTGTCTTTTTCAAAAATACAGGTGAAACTTTAATCCACACATAAATGATGCATTACTTCATGCATTACTATCTCATGAATCATCAGAACTACACAAGTTCAAAGTTTTTCCTCCATGACTTCATGGATGAACAACACCTTAATTAAAACATTAAGTAAGATGAGAACATCATCATGAATTATGATGTTTACTTTGTTCACAAAAAAAAAAAGAAGTTTTTTTACTATCTATTTTGGATAAAGCTACGGTTATGGTACATGACTCATCAGGAATTCATGCATGAAAAAAAAACATTAATGCATGTAAGACTACTTCAATTATTAAAGTAATATACAAAAATCCTAATTACCTCATGCCAGAGATGCTCACAAGTCTCTGAGCTAGAGTCCAAGTCAAGTCTCAAGTCTCTGAGCTAGAGTCCAAGTCAAGTCTCAAGTCTCTGAGCTAGAGTCCAAGGCAAGTCTCAAGTCTCTGAGCTAGAGTCCAAGTCAAGTCTCAAGTCTCTGAGCTAGAGTCCAAGTCAAGTCTCAAGTCTCTGAGCTAGAGTCCAAGTCAAGTCTCAAGTCTCTGAGCTAGAGTCCAAGTCAAGTCTCAAGTCTCTGAGCTAGAGTCCAAGTCAAGTCTCAAGTCTCTGAGCTAGAGTCCAAGTCAAGTCTCAAGTCTCTGAGCTAGAGTCCAAGTCAAGTCTCAAGTCTCTGAGCTAGAGTCCAAGTCAAGTCTCAAGTCTCTGAGCTAGAGTCCAAGTCAAGTCTCAAGTCTCTGAGCTAGAGTCCAAGTCAAGTCTCAAGTCTCTGAGCTAGAGTCCAAGTCAAGTCTCAAGTCTCTGAGCTAGAGTCCAAGTCAAGTCTCAAGTCTCTGAGCTAGAGTCCAAGTCAAGTCTCAAGTCTCTGAGCTAGAGTCCAAGTCAAGTCTCAAGTCTCTGAGCTAGAGTCCAAGTCAAGTCTCAAGTCTCTGAGCTAGAGTCCAAGTCAAGTCTCAAGTCTCTGAGCTAGAGTCCAAGTCATTATGTTCATGTCTCTCCCTGTCTGCTGCTGAAGAGAATGCTGAAGGAAACGTAAGCCTTGAATTATGTTCATGTCTCTCCCTGTCTGCTGCTGAAGAGAATGCTGCGGCTGGAGAACGTGGAGGCTGAGCCAGCGTTTAAAGACTGCTTTTATTTAATAAAGAACAATATTGTTTCATTTTAAATTGGTGTCATGCCTCTCTCTTGTGGTTCACGAATCGCTCCTCGGGGCGGTGCGGCGGTTCAGGGGTGGGCGGCCCGCTGGCGCTCCAATATACTTAAATATACAAGCTTTATGAAAATGATCATTCTAGAAGAAAATTTCAGATGGCACTTAAAGGCTTTTGCATCTGAACTCTTCATACTATCCACACAAATTAACACACTACACTTCCTTATGATACAGAATCCTCAATTATTTGTTATTTACTTAGTGGCTGGATAGAACAACATTCAAACGCTCAGCATTTTTAGAGTGAATGTGAAGCAACTGACCACCTTATGGCATGTAACTTGTTAAGAACAAAATGTTTAGAAATAATAAAATAAAAAAATCCAAAGGATGAGTCGACTGGTTAACCTTCTCTTCTCTTAACACACGAGGTATGGGCCACAAAACATTTCTGGCTTCTAGGTGTCCTTCAGAGGCCTAAGAACTAGAAAAGTCTTAAGCAACAGAATGGTTGCATTTCAAAAAGATCAAGCTTGACAGTGTCTTTGCACTAAGTCTGGCTCGGTGTGGGCGCATTATAAGTCCTCCATGACTAAATACCCTTTCCACTGGTGCACTTGTGGCAGGAACTGCAAGCAGTTTCATAGACACAAGATAAAGCCTTGGGAAGATCTTTGCATGCTTTTGCCCGAAATCCATACAGTCAACTTCTTCTTCAGAGCACAACTGGATGTAGCGAATGACCTCATCTTTGCTGGATGTGTGATGGTCTGCATTTTTCTTGGTACTCTTCTTGCGGTAGCCAGAGAAAAGCCGTGGAGTTTTAGCCGGTACTGGTGGCTCCTCCTCATCTTCTCCACTGCTGCCCTCGGGTATGGTGACTTTCTGAGCCTCAATCAAGAGAAGGTCTGAAAATATTCCACAAAAATGATGGTTAGTTACAATATTATGACGTTAATACACTAAATGCACAGTGGTGATGGTAAGTTAAGTTATGAATCAATAAAAAGTAAGACAAGATTTTAATATGTTAGATGCATAATGTGATGGTAATCTTTTAAATCTGTTCATGTGTATTCACCTACCTATCATCATCTCCTTCACCTCACTCTTGACCAAAAGAGGCAGAATGATGGGTCTAGTAGTGCAGACAACATGTAGACCATATCTCCAAATGGAAGCTCTACGGGGGGTTGTGCTGTTTCATCCATTCTGACATTTGCAAACATCCCCTGGAAACGGCGTTGGAGTGACTTCTGCAGTGCTTTCACTAAGCCAACCAGGTGACGAGATGCATTCAGCATATGGATGAGGTGGCTGTTGAGTGAGAGTACACAAGGGAGAGCCGCACTGACAGTCACCACCTTCTCTCCTTGTGTAAGGTCTGTTGCTTGCAGAAATGGGGCTAAAATGTCCACAAGCTCTTTGAGCTGACACCATTCTCTGGCTGATAAGCACAGACCTTTATGTCCTTGGGCTTCCAGGAGAGAGTTTAGGCTTTGGGGATCCAGGTCAGTGACTGCCTCCACAAGGCGAAGAGTTGTGTTCCATCGTGTGGACACAGCTGAGGGGATGCTTCGGTTTGCTCCATACTCCGCCTCAAATGCTTCCTTCAGTCTACAAGTAGAATGGAGTAAACTGCAAAATTTTGTCACATTTGACATTGCACTGTTCAGAGTTTTTGTCTCCTTTAGTCCATCTCTTACAACAAGCTGCAATGAATGTGCAAAGCATTGCAGCCGCTGCTGCCGACAGCTGCTCTGGATGGATTCCACATCATCCTGGTATTCCTCACTTACTTCCTCCCACATGCAGCGGTTTCCCAGCTCATCTTCATCATCATCTTCTTTCATTTTTTATCAAGAGAAAAATTATACGATTAATAATTTTTTCAAACTCAGACTCATTGGCCTTGGCTCATTTTCTGTGAAGAATATATATCTGAACACATTTTCAATGACACAGATGTCCTCATAAACCATGTTTACATTGTAATACCCATGTCATTGTACACATTTGTGTCCTCATAAACCATATACAAGAACACACACACACACACACACACACACACACACACAAACAGTAGGCCCTGACAGGAGGAGGACAGAGTAAAGGTACACAGGACCTAAAATTTCCACACTTTTAAAAACTTTTTTTTTTCTTCACTTTTTGAAAACGGGTCCTACAGAACACCATACAAGGGTTAAACAAACGCTCATTTATATTTCATAAGGAAGGCAGACAGTCGGAGTTAACCTCCCGTAACGTTAGGTCGTAGCTAAAGCAAGAAGCAAGCTAACGGTAGATGGTCAATGCTGAGCTAAACATGTTTACTGACCTATCAGGATGCGGTCTCAGATGCCTGATAAAATTAGATGTGGTTGAGCCTGAATCTTTTATCCTGATATCGCATATTTTGCATTGAGCACTTCTTCTGTTTTGGCTGTCTTGTTTGAAGTTTTTAAATCCAAAGCTAACGATGAATGGCACAGCAGTCGACATGTTTGTTCATTGTCCTCTACGTGTGGCGGCCGCGCCTAAAATATATATTTTTTAAAAGTGTGGTCGCGCCCGCGCGCAGCAGATACCTAGTACGTCACGTGTTACGTGGGCAGGTTATAGGTAACGGAGGGAGGGGAATAACAGCGAGCTCATCAGTTGTTTCCTAAAAATAAACATTGTTCACGAGTCCCGCAGCTCGAGTCCGAGTCGAGTCTGAAGTCTTTCGAGGACGAGTCTCAAGTCGAGTCTGAAGTCACTGTGTGTGCGACTTAAGTTGCACTCGAGTCCCCATCTCTGCCTCATGCATGCATAGAGGCTAGAATGGTATATCTATTAATCTGAAACTATTGTTTTTTCATTAATTATGATCTGAGTTATCAAGCATGTTCATGTCTTCTTCCTAGTAGCCTGCAGGTAAATGGACAGACCCCAAAAATTGGCCCATCACAGCACATAGCACATGAATTCTGTTGACATCCAAATACAGTAGTCATCATTAACTAAGCATTAGCTTCTCATGACTTCATCATGTATGTAGACCCTACTAAAGTGGTGACTTGGAAACTACTTGATGAACAATGTGTTATTAATGATGGCATAATTGTGAAATGACATGAATATGAACATGAAAGATTCATGAGGAAAATGTTTGGTTTAAACAAGTTTTGTTTTTTACAAATAACAGTTAACAACATGTAGATAATGAAAAAGACGCATTGGGATTAGCATTTACAGTCATTCTAAACTCTATTGGAGTTAGACTACACGTGTCAGGACCTACTCATTGTCGTAATCATACTTTAGACCTAATATTATCACATGGAATCAATGTTGATGCCGTTGAAATTGTGCAGCAGAGCGATGACATCTCAGATCAATATCTAGTCTCATGTATACTTAATTTAGCCAAGGTTGCAAAGCCGACACTGTTACAAATATGTTAGACCTATAACTTCTGCCACTTAAGATTGCTTTATTAATAATCTTCCTGATCAGTTTCATCTCGTCAGCATCCCAGATAGCTTAGAAGAACTCGATGTTGCAACAGAAATGATTGACTCTCTCTTTTTCAGCACTTTAGACACAGTTGCTCCTTCGCACTTAAAGAAGATTAAAGGAAAAAGTCCAACACCGTGGTAAAACGAGCACACTCGGGACCCTTATCCCTCTGGGGTCGGCAGTCAGGCCGGCATGACCAGCTCGCTTTTTTTCTTAACAGTGCAAAAGAGACACAAAATACTCTGTTGATTTTGATCTTACATCTTACATGTAAGTGTTATACATCATTCAAAACTGTTAAATGTCTTCTTTTATTTGTGTGCACTCATAATAAAAACAAAATGTTGTGTTCTTCGTAAAATAAAGAAAATAAACATGATGCGCGATCTACCCTCTCTCTGAATGTGCAGTTCATTCTGAAACGCGGCAGAAAATGACCTGTAACTCAGCGAATGTTTGTCACACAGACTTGAGACGTATGTGTCAGCATTCGGCCGGGGTTTTTCCGTTTTTTGGCCACTAGAGGCCCCCATTGTGCTTTTTGTCTGATCCTTTTGTTTTCCCTGTTCCAGTTATTATTTGCACCTGTGCATCTTTTCCCTTGAATGTATTTAAACCCTTAGTTTTCCTTAGTTCTTTGCTCTGTGTTTGAATGTTAGCACCCAGCCTCAGTGAAGCTGTGAGCGTTTGTTGCTCCAGTTGGACTCTCTTGTGGTACTCTGTTTGGTACTTGTTTATTTTTTGGATTGTCTTTTGAGGCTTTTTCTGCTGTACCTCCTTACCTTGAGGATTTACCTTTTGACTTGGTGGATTACCCTTTTTTTCTCTTGGAATTATTTTGACGTTGTGCATTTATATTTCTGCCTGAAGAACTTTACTTTTTTACATCATTAAAACACCGTCTCTAGTACTGCTGTGTGCGCCTCATCTTCTGGGTTCTGCCAACTAATAGTGGCTCAGCTTGCTAAGTGACTGTTTCTCACACCGGAGACCCGAGTTCGTAACCGGGTCCTGACAGAAACACAGAGCCAACATGAACCCAGAGGCAGCCAGTACCAAGGAGCTTTTTGCCACGCTGTCGCACCACGAGGGGACTGTCCAACGCCACAAAGCCGCTCTGACTCAGCAAGAGGCCTTGATGACTAGACATTCTCAACTTCTGTCGGAGATGCTGACTTCCATAAAGCAGATATCTGATCGACTTCCCCCGGCAACCGCTCCCGCCCCAGTACCTCATGTTCAAGTCCCTGTGGCAGTTAACCCCCTGGCTGAACCTTGTCTTCCGCCTCCCCAAGGGTTTCTTTACCCAATGTTCTCTCTCCTTCGAGCTGCAACCCTCGTCATTTCCCACCGACCGGTCCAAGTTCACATACATCATCACCCTGCTGTCGGAAAAGGCCCTGGCATGGGCCACTGCTGTGTGGGATACCCAAAGTCCCTGCTGTGCCAGCTACTCTGCCTTTGCTGAGGAATTCAAGCCAGTGTTCCAAGGTCCTACCAGTGGCCCTGACTCAGCCAAACAGCTCCTGACTCTTCGCCAAGGTCGGCGCAGCGTGACGGACTATGCCATCCAGTTCCGCACGGTGCGTAGCAAGTGGCTGGAACGACGAGGCGCTCACAGTGTGCTTTCTGAAGGGTCTCTCCGACGCCATCCAAGACGAACTGGCCACTCGGGAACCACTGGACAATCTTGAGTCCCTGATCAAGTTGGCCTTGCGTATAGACCAGCGCCTGAGAGAGAGAGAACTCAACCGTAGACCTCTCGCCCTAGCTCCTATTGGTCCCAGCTCCGAGTCCCTACCTTTATCCCCGCTGGTTCCACCGGAATCCATGCAGATCGGACGCATCTCCCAGGCTGAAAGAGACCCCCGGATGAGGGAGCGATGCTGTCTATATTGCGGCAAACCGGGCCATTTCCGCTCTGTGTGTCCCGGGCTCCAGGGAAACGCATTGTCCCGTGCAGGCCTGGGGAGACTGTAATGGGAAACATAACCTCCTGCCATTCGTCCAACTCCTGTCTGCTCATCCCAGTCACCCTTTCCTGGGACAACCACGATCTACCCCTTCAATGGTAACAATAATGTTTCAATAATGTTTTGCTGCTCAATCGCTTTAGTAAATGTTCTCTGCACGCGCTGTGAGTTTAAGTCACTCGCACTGTCCGTTTGAAAAGCAAAAGAATGGGTGTGGCCTTTGACTATATAGGCACCCATTCGGCCATGGCATTCATATTTGATCTCCTTCAGTGAACTCTGATCTCTCTTCCTGGGCCTCGCCGTCCACATTTATGAGGTTTTGTAACTTGGAAGCGAAGGTTCTTTCAGTATAAAGTATTAAGCACAATCCCCCTCAACTAAGGGCCCGACATATGTCTGGCCCTGGTCAGACTCGAGCTATGGCTCTTATATATATATATACATATAAAGGACTTGGCCCGGTTAGGCCCATTCCTGGGTTCCCCTATATATAGCCTGTCAGAGACTGGCTCTATTAGGACTCATAACTTTACTCTTCTATGAGCCTCAGGCTTCCTGCCCTGGCTTATAGTATGGGGTGAAGTTTTAAGCACGCACAGCGTTTTGAATGGGGTTCCCATAGCGTAAGCTACCTTCGCAATACGAGAGACCTCTCGAAAGGGAACGTCTCGGTTACTCACATAACCTCGGTTCCCTGAGATGAGGGAACGAGTATTGCGTAACACGCCGTGCTACTGTGCTTCGATCAGGGGATCGCTTCAGTCGATAAAAACCTGAATGCCATGGCCGAATGGGTGCCTATAGGCCTCACCATAGGCTTATGCAGTTGCACAGCCAATGACCGCCAAGTCGCTCATCTATGTGTCTGCTGTGCAGCTGCACTGCTTTTTAAAAATTTCCTTCAATATTCTCGTGAAAAGGAGTTTTCCCATAGTTTTCCCATAGCTAAGCCTTACGCAATACTCGTTCCCTCATCTCATGGAACCAAGGTTACGTGAGTAACCGAGACGGCTTCATGTTTTTATTCCAATCTCATTTCATAACATCATAACGAATGGAAACATTTGAAGTAACATATGATAATCCATATATTTTTTCCACTACACGTATATGTAGGCACAACAAACCTGGTGTTCATTACTTATATATATATATATATTTATGTGTGTGTGTGTATTTTGTAAATTTTTAAACACAATTTTAACCAGAAAATCTAAAATGTATTCCCAAAATCGTGCAGCCCTATAGTTTCTCTTGATATCAGCATGTTCACAGGTGGGGTTTTTTTATTTATTTATTTTTTACAGGGACCCAGATGCCCCACTGATGAGTCCTGCTGACTTCAACGTTCACATGAGTCTCTGTACATGAACATGGTAAAGTGAAAAATCAAACACCTTGGAAATGACAGGTATGTACTATGTTTCAGGAATGGCACAAATGTGTGTGACTGTTCAATGCTCTTTCTTTAGATCAGTGTGTTCAATAATGTGCTTTTTTGTCATTTCTTGTGTATCTTTGGATTATGTTGTGATGTAAATAAATCCAAACAATCAAAAAGCCATTCTTTTTTAAATCTCTCCTCATTCTTTGTGCAAGGTTCCACATAATGATAGGGCCTGATAGCACCTGATAGGGCCATTATGGGAGGGCTTCGCTTTCTCAGGTGTGAAACACATCAACATTCACAATGATTCACACCTCATCGCATAAAGCTCTCCTACACAAAACATGACTTACAAATTTTAAATCAATATATTGTTTTATCTGAATGAGTAGACATGATGATTTTCACATAGTTTTGGAGCAAATATTCGTGATACAATTTTCAAAAGGTGTGAATAAATAATCAGTATGGGTTTCATGACCTTATTTCAGTGACCGAGTATGGGTTTCATGGCCTTATTTCAGTGACAATTTTTTTTTTGTATTTTCACTCACCACGCATAAATGTCATTATCTCAAAACTACAAACTTTTACATACATGCTGCTGAAATATTATTGTAGCAGAGTTTGTGCTAAATACAGTGTAATCAGACTTTAGCCATGAAAATGTAACAGAAATAAGCACAAATGTCAGCACACCTCAGACCCCAGAGGGTTAAGAGAGCAACCAGAAAAATGGAGCGTAGCTGGAAGAAAACAAAATTAGAAGTTTTTCGTATTTCATGTAGAGAGAACATGATTGCGTACAGAAAGGCCTTAAAAACGGCTAGATCTGCTTATTTTTCAACACTTTTAGAAGAAAACAAACACAACCCTAGGTATTTATTTGAAACAGTGGCTAAATTAACGAAAAATAAAGCTTCAACACCGGACGTTTCCAACCAGCACAGCAGTAATGACTTTATAAACTTCTTTACTTACAAGATTGATAATATCAGAGATAAAATTATAACTATGCAAATGTCTACTACAGTATCGCATCAGGCAGTGCACTGTAGTCTCCCCGAGGAAACATGTCATTCATTCATTGCTATAGGAGAGGAAGAACTGTCTAAACTCGTTAAATCATCTAGATCGACAACATGAATGTTAGAACCTATACTGACTAAGCTATTGAAAGAGATGCTTCCAGAGGTCATAGATCCTCTTCTTAATATCATTAATTCATCTTTGTCACTAGGATATGTACCTATACCTAAAAAAAAATGCTATTAAATGCTATTAAAAAACGCAACTTGATCCTAGAGAATTAGTCAATTACAGGCCGATCTCGAATCTACCTTTTCTGTCAAAATTAATAGAAAAGGCAGTATCCTCACAACTATGTTCCTTTTTAGAAAGAAATGGTATCTGCGAGGATTTAGACCATATCATAAAACTGAGACTGCTCTCATTAGAGTTACAAATTATTTGCTCTTATCATCCGATCGTGGTTGTATCTCTCTATTAGTGTTCCTGGATCTTAGTGCTGCATTTGATACCATCGACCACAACTCTAAAATTATGTTGGCATTAGTGGAATTGCACTAGCATGGTTCAAATCATACTTATCTGACCGTTATCAGTTTGTAGCAGTAAATGAAGAGATGTCTTATCATTTACATTACATTTACATTTATTCATTTAGCAGACACTTTTATCCAAAGCGACTTACAAATGAGAACAATAGAAGCAGTTAGACTAACAGTAGGACAACAATATGCAAGTGCTATGACCCTTCTCAGTTTAATCTAACGCTGTACATGTTAATTTATTTATTTATTTTTTATAATAGAATAGAATAGAAGAGAAAGTGTTAGTATTACTGGATCAAGTGCTGTCGAAAAAGAAGCGTCTTCAGCCGTTTCTTGAAAGTGGCTATGGACTCAGCCGCTCTGGTTGAGTTAGGCAGATCATTCCACCAGCAGGGAACAGTCATGGTAAAGGTCAGAGAAAGAGATTTTGTGCCTCTTTGAGATGGCACCACAAGACGTTGTTTGTTTACAGAGCGCAAGTTTCTGGATGGCACGTAAGTCTGAAGTAATGAGTTTAAGTAAAAGGGAGCCGAGCCAGTGGTTGTTTTGTAGGCAAACGTCAGTGACTTGAATTTGATGCGAACAGCAACTGGCAACCAGTGCAATTTTGTGAGGAGAGGAGTGACATGTGCTCTCTTCGGCTCGTTAAAGACCACTCTATCTTTCTGGATCAGTTGCAGAGGTTTGACCTTGCAAGCTGGAAGACCAGCCAGGAGAGCATTACAGTAGTTCAGTCTGGATAGTACAAGGCTTGGAAAGGAGTTGAGTAGCATGTTCTGATAGGAAGAGCCTTATTTCCTCCTAATGTTGTACAAGGCAAATCTACATGACCGGGCAGTTCTAGCAATGTGGTCTGTGAAGTTCAATTGATCATCAATTACCACTCCAAGGTTCCTGGCTGACCTTGATGGAGTTATGGATGACGAGTCTAGCTGAATGGTGAAGTTGTGATGAAGTGTTGGGTTGTCCGGGACCACAAGTAGCTCTGTCTTCGCAAGGTTTAGTTGAAGGTGGTGGTCCTTCATCCAGCCAGAAATGTCTGTCAGGCAGGCTGAGTTTGCTTTGGTTTACTGGGGATTAAAAAAAGGAGAGATGTTTATCATTGTAGGGTGGTTGTCTTCACACACTGCCAGCACACATGTAAATGGTGTTGTCCAAACACCATGTAAATGTTGTCATGACCTGGCTCTAAAGCCATGACAAAAATAGATGGATGCAGTTTTAAACCACAAAAATTAAATTAACTAAACAAAAACACCAATACAACAACTAACGTAACATAATGCAACTATGAAGTGTGAAGATCAGTAAGGTCAGTAGAATGAGGTGCATGTTTGGATGAATGGAAGGTATGCTGTTGCGTGTAGCATGAACAAAACAATTAATGCACGGGAGAGAAGGGCTCTACTAGAACAAGGAGAGTGGTAGGTTTATGAAGGTGTGAAACACCTGGGCCCAGGTGTCCCCAATCTCACTGACAAGCTATAGCCACGCCCCCTGCAACACAGAACAAACCAGACACAAGGAAATAGGCCAGACCAACAGGCCATCACAATGTGGATTTTGCATAATAGGTGCCCTTTAAATGAAAATTCTGTCAGTAATTACTCACCCTCATGTCATTTCAACCCCATAAGACATCGTTAATCTTCGGAACACAAATTAAGATATTTTTTATGAAATCTGGGAGCTGTTTCACTCCTTCATAGGCTGCTAGGTAATTGCAGCTGCTGGCCCAGAAAGTTAGTAAAGACATAGATAAAATAGTCCAAGTGACTACAGTGGCTCAACCTTAAGTTTATCAAGCGACGAGAATACTTTTTGTGTGAAAGTATAAATATATACTATAAATATACTAAAAATTATATATAAAATGACTTTATTCAACTATTAATTTTCTTCTGTGTGGACCTCTGACGCGAGTTCACGAGAGCGCCACGACGCATGCGTGTGAACGAGCTTGAGTGAGTTCAGAATAGAGGTCGACCGATATGGTTTTTTTCAGGCCGATGCCGATACCGATTTTTTTAAATCCGGATCGGCCGATGGCCGATAAATGCTGCCGATTGAATGGAATAATTTACAAATCTCATAAACTTATATTTTATTCACAATAGAATATAGATAACATATCAAATGTTGAAAGTGAGACATTTTGAAATGTCATGCCAAATATTGGCTCATTTTGGATTTCATGAGAGCTACACATTCCAAAAAAGTTGGGACAAGGCCATGTTTACCACTGTGTGGCATCCCCTCTTCTTTTTATAATGTCTGATATTAACATGCCTAAGACTTTTGCACAGTACTGTACATATCCACTTTGTGGGGTGTGGTTCGCTAATCTCACTTGCCATTGTCTTGTGTACACTCGAAGGTGATTTGGCTCTCAGATGAGATCCCAATTCGTCAGACACCAGACGTAATGTCGAGCGTGACTGACTAATAAGAAACTCAAACTTCTGCTCAGTATCTACAAGACATGTAGCCTAATACAAGGTTCAAAACTTTCTACGAGCCGTAATTTACAAGTTTCTGACTGGGGAAAACAAAAAACTATTGTATTGTGTTCACTTAGACGGCTGCTTAGCTCTCAGATACAAGTTGCTACTACATTTACCCACTTCACTAATTTCCTTAATTTCCTTAAATTATAAGATTCCTCTTAACTGAGATGCAGAAAATCACAGAATAATGTTCTGAAAAAAATTAAATATTATGCAAAAATCATGCAAAATAATCTGCTTACCAACACGGCCGGTAACCCATTGCTTTCGGTGAGAAACCTTTGAAATCAACTGAACAGTGTCGTAACGTCAGTAAGATGATAACTGCATGAAGACTGTTGATATTTTTATGATCATAAAGTGAGTTTCTTAAAATACCTTTATAACTTTCCTGGCTAAAATGTGTCCACGCTTTATGTTTATTTGAATGGAAAGGTGTCTTGATCTCTGTATCCATACGATAACATTGCGTGAGGAACCGAGTGATAATGTTTCCACTCCATGAACACGGCCTCGCCAAACTCAAAGATGAATCGAATATTAGCATGTGGCAATCGGCCACCAGAGCCAATGGCATTTCATGATGAAAGTGACGATAAGCTTCTTCAGGTGGCGATTTGTGAATGTGATCAGTTTCGGGTTTGTTCCTTAAAGCAATCGTTTGGAAGACTTGAAATATTTGATATTCTTGAATAAATTATTGTGACCATACTTTTATCTGCCTGTTATGTGTTTCATATTGAGAAATGGTTAGGGTTAGGGGTCGGGGTCGGGTTAGGTGCTCTAAAAATCATCTATAAAATAGTCATACCCCAGAATATCATGTCATGGCGACACAATTATACCTCAATATATAAGTTCATGATGATAAAATTCTCATGTCTGTGTATTGACGGCAAAGGTTTCTCAATGAAAGCAATGAGCTTCCGGCCGCAGCACAATAAAGAGGCTAAAGGGTGCTTTAGGCGTCTGTGTAATGTCACGCACATTTGTCTTGGACACGTGGCCATATCGGACACCTTGGGAATGAGAAGCCGTTGTCTCACAGCCTTTTTACAGTTAACAAGATGCGATTTCTCAAGAATGTACGTTACCTATCAATTCTGACTCTCATCCGTATTTCATCAGCCAAGATAAATAAGAAATCGGTGTTGCAATGGCAAAAAATCCTTATTTCCTTAAATCCTTTTTGCAATAATCCTTATTTCAATGCAACGATATTACTCAATCACAGAAGTGGGCGTTTACATTGAAGTCTGAAATGAGACACAAGTCTTAAAGTGTTTAAATCAGAGTGCTAAAATCAGGGTAGAAAATGACCTATGTATGAATTATGACAGTTTTGATGTAATTTTACTAATATTAAAAGAACAACACGGGAAATAAATATTGATGTATGATCTTTTAACATGAAGATACAAAAATGAAGCTGAAATCAGTGAGTGAACTGAGAAAATGTACAGAACAAAGATATTTATTACTAGCCATTAAACCGAACTAGCAGAATGTTTTCTTATCCTGTTAGTAGTCTGGTGTTTTTTTTTGTGTGTTTTTTTTACTACATATGACTGACTTATTGCTTGAATCAATAGTGCTATTACACTATTTATGTTCATGTGTTAATATTTTGCTTGTAAAAGAAGTGACTTTTATGAGGCTTTGCGCTCATAGCACTCACGGGATTCCTATCTAATAAAGATTTCTGTCTCACACGGGCTTTTGGCTGATAAAGACCAGAGTCCAA
>FLSR01004888.1:2049693-2069280 GCA_900092035.1 Leuciscus waleckii | reverse complement strand
ACACACACACACACACACACACACACACACACACACACACACACACACACACACACACTTGATCTCATTCACACACACTACCCCTAAACCTACCCATAACAGGAAACGTTATGTATTTTTGATAAAAAACTGTTTAGTATGTTTTGAAATATGAGGAAATATAGGAAAAGTACTCATAAATCACATTGACATTGTAATACCGGTGTAATACCCATGTCATTATACAAATTTCTGTCCTCATAAATCATAAAAACAAACACACGCGCAACTCTTACATCAGGCATTTAGAAACCCTCCAGCTCTATAGATCTGCTGTGGGTCATTGTATGGAGTATCTAATGTATTTAATGTATCAGGAGTGTGTCTGTGGATGGATTGTTAGTATCAAGTCATTGTTCTTGTAGCATCTTTATCCTCAAAAGACCAAACACATTAACACTGCCATTAAAAAATTAAGATCAGGCAACATTTTATGGGAAAAATGCAGAATTCCAGATATTTTCACAGGTTTCACGACTTATTCTTGCACTATTATCACAGTGCAGGAACTCTGTCCTTCTACAGCGTCTCTGACACACTGAGCCTCATACACACATTCACTCACACACACTCTATCCTGGGTTTGGGGTTTATGAGGGATCAATAGTGAAACTGTGTTGATGAATGAGAATAGACTGATGAGAGACTCTACCCATAATGCTTTGAGCTGCATGATAAATCAGTGACAGTGAGATGTTCTAGAGTCTCTTATTGTCTCTTTATTACATTAATATTACAGTGAAATAACATGTCAGAATAAATGTGTGTAATGAATCCTCATATAGACAGTCAGATCAGTGTGTGTTTGTGAGTCACGATGAGTGACGGTGTGTATCTGTGCTTTTCTCTATATTTGTGTTGATGGAAATCAGTCATTCAGTTCTTATTGTAGTGTCACATAAATCATTATTACTATCAATATTACCATTGAGTTTGAAATTATCACTAACAGGCGTCATCAAAAATGCAATACTGCACTGTGAAATAATATTCAATACCTCAGAAGACCTGAATGACCTTCATGACAGTTTCTGGACATACGAGCAAAATACATCAACTGATCAAAATAAGAAAGGGCATATATATATATTTAATGTGTAACATTTGTTACTTTTCTTAAACGTCTCACATATTTCATCAGGTTTGAAGTGTTGATGTGAAGTGTGAACTTCACATGTTATCTCATTGTACCTGTGATGCAGTTGCATGATGGGACAAATTAAACCTCTGCGCTTTAATCCACTGAAAATCATGATGAATGTGTTTAATGTCACGTGCAGTTTTCTAATGGCGCCACAGACAGAGTACAGAGAGAGTAAAGGATGGTGTTTAATGATTTAATGGAGGATGTCAGACACTCAGTTTCTTCTGCACGTTCAGAGACGGGCGACCCGTGTGATCTATACGATGACCTTTGGCGCTTCTGCGAGATGAGCCAATCCCACCCGATTATGACCCCTGTCATAGATGCTGTAAAACTGGGAGAGGAACACGTCCCCAGGATCCAGACGCTCCCGCGGGAGAAGGGAGGTCTATGGACTGGAAGCCGCTGAAGCAGATCTCCTTATTGTTCAGCATCTCCTACACAGAAAACCAGTCATAATCATTCATTCATTTAAATCGCTTTTCCCTTGAAATAGCACAGTAAAGCAAGGGATTCATCTTTTACACCAAGTACCAACTCAGAAAATATCTGGCTCTCCAAGTACCACCATAATGACCAATATGAAAACACAGTAGCGTAGTAGGCCTAACTATTCAGCTACAGCGATACACAGCTCAAAACCAGCCAGTTTTAGTCCTAATAAGAATAGTTATTAATGTCAGCCACTTTAAACATTGTAAATACACAGTTTGAACATTAACACTGCTTACATACAGGTAAATAAAAAACTTAAATAATGGTTCAATTAAAATGTACTGTACCTAAAGGTGGTTTCATGCATTCATTGCTAAGATACACACACTTGCGGCCTGGGCTCTTCCTCTCTCCCGCTCCAAATAAATCAAAATTAAATCGCAGAATACGATTTCTGCCAGGTGTTTTACTTAAAGGGATAGTTCACCCAAAAATGAAAATTCTGTCAGTAATTACTCACCCTCATGTTGTTCCAACCGCGTAAGACCTTCGTTCATCTTCGGAACACAAATTAAGATATTTTTGATGAAATCTGAGCCTTGTCTCACTCCTCATAGACTGCTAGGTGGCCCAAACTTGCTGGCCCAGAAAAGTTATTAAAGAGATCGTTAATATAGTCCAAGCGACTACAGTGGCTCAATCTTAAGTTTATCAAGCGACGAGAATACTTTTTGTACGCAAAAACAAACAAAAATAACGACTTTATTCCACTATTCATTTCCTTCTCTCTGGGCCTCGTAGTGTTTTTGCGCAGAACGTCTGTGTTACACGTCACCACGTAGGCTCACTATTGGCCGACGCTGGTCATGTGTCTGACGTGTAACACAGACGCGCTACGCAAAAACACTACGAGGCCCAGAGAGAAGGAAATGAATAGTGGAATAAAGTCGTTATTTTTGTTTGTTTTTGCCCACAAAAAGTATTCTCGTCGCTTGATATACTTAAGATTGAGCCAATGTAGTCACTTGGACTATATTAACGATCTCTTTAATAACTTTTCTGGGCCAGCAAGTTTGGGCCACCTAGCAGCCTATGGAGAAGTGATCAGCTCTCAGATTTCATCAAAAAATATCTTAATTTGTGTTCTGAAGATGAACGAAGGTCTTACACGGTTGGAACAACATGAGGGTGAGTAATAACTGACAGAATTTTCATTTTTGGGTGAACTAACCCTTTAATCTGTGCAATCTGGCAACCTCTCACACTCTCTCTCTCTACACTGCCACAGATGATCTGATAACACCATCTTCATTGAGATGCTCAATACACTAGTGTGATACAATAGCCAGTCTGTGTTTCTTCTTGAGCCGCTTGTGCGGTATGTGTGACTAAATCTGCCAGAGATCTGTAATAAATCCAAACATCTTATGAGTGTTATGAAGTGAACAACTGCGTTATCAAGAATTTCATAACCAGCATGGTCTAATGATGATCTGAGCTCAATTTGGTGAAAATCTGACGAAAAGGTGTTTACAAAAAGCTCTTTTTTCAATGACACACCAATACTTTGAAAAATACAGCACTTTATGGCAAACAGCCGACGCTAAAGGAAAACTGGGTAATTGATCTGTCACAGAATCTAAAGAGAGCAGTGATTTTAGGAGAAATGTAAGTTTCAGTTTCAGAAGACCCGTAGGTGGCGCTGTGATGAAACTGCTCAGGTACCCTCAGGTCATGGTTGTCATTACACACACCAAGTTTGGCAAGGGTGGATTGGAGTTGGAACTAAAAAAATACTTTAGTCTAAATCAGTGGTTCTCAACTCCAGTCCTCGGGACCCGCTGCTCTGCACATTTTGTATGTCTCTCTTATCTGACACACTCAAATCAGTTCATGGAGTCTCTCAGGTGTGTTAAATAAGGGAGACATACAAAATGTGCAGAGCAGTGGGTCCCAAGGACTGAACAATTGTATTAATTTAGTGACAACATGTACCATGCAATGACTGGTTGGCTACTGCTTTTATTATTGCTTGATACAAATTTTACAATTTCAATTCAGTTCTTGTGATTTGATTCTGATCTTGTTTCAATATCTATTCATTTGGATAAATATTAGGTACAGTAGATGCATGTTAATTTCTCAAGAAAGAAAATCTCACCTAATGCTGTAAACACAGGATTCAGAGAGCCCTGTCAGCTGGTATTATTAAAGGTTAAAAATAACAACTCAAATTAAATATAATTGCAAATATAAGTACAATGTAAAATTGCGTTCATGTTAAGTGTATTGTCTCAAATTATTGACTTAAATGTTAGTACATAACAGTTAAAGACACCCAAGATAAAGTGGGACCAAATTATGTCAAAGGGTGCAATGAACTTTGCATGGGAAACGATTTTTGTTTTTAGGCCTCAAGTTTGAGCTTTGGGTGGTACTATACATTTGAGATTGAGACTCCAAGTTTGAGCTTGTAGTAAATCTTCAAACTGTGTGGCAAATTTCATAACTTTTTTATTCACTGTTCTTTGGGCTGCCATAGACTCAAGGGGAAAAGAATAATGATTAGTCCATTAGTCAAAGTCCAAAGTAAACCTTGAGTTTGTGTTTTGTTGTACTCACCCTCCTGACATACTGCTCTCCAGTGAGGGAAAACTCCACACCGTTGATCATGAAGGACACTACAGGAAGACTCCTGATCCTGGCACAGTCTAACAGATACTAAACCCACAAACAAACAAGACTTCATTTACTGAAGACGTCCATCAACATCAGTGAAGTCACATGCTCACTGGATTATCCTTTACTGAGGATAACCGCTCCATACTCGCCTCTCCGGCCGCGGTAGGCGTTGCTCCGAGGAACTGCTGGAGGAGCATGATGTCTTTAGCTGGGCCGCCGATCAGAGACGTTCCTGTGTCCACTACAGCTTGACAGCCATGATTACTGCGATAGCAGAAACTCAGAGCTCCCTGAACCTTCACACTGGACACAACAACACACTGATTTCTGCTGCTTTGAGTTCACCTCCATTAAAGACACTCATGTCACACTCACCCATCTAATCTGATCTGCCAGTAACCCTTCTGAGTGACTGGAGCCCAGATGATGGGAGAAACGAACCGTGTTTCGTCCACTCCTCCGAACAGCAGCTCCCCTCCTAAGCTTGAGTCGCCGTTCCTGTAGTCGTGATCAGGACATGCGCTCTTATAAGTACTATCATTTTTGCACATTATAGTACTTATCGGTTACACTTTATTTCGATAGTCCACTTTAGACATTCTGCTAACTATAAGTAACTTTGCAGCTACATGTCAACTAACTGTAATTCGAGTATTAGTAGACTGTCAGCTTAATATCTGCTAACACTTTATTTTGTTGGTCCCCCAACAGACCTTCTACTGACTATAACTTGGCAACTACAAGTCAACTTATACTCCTAACCCTAAAACCTAACCATAACAGTCTACTAATACTCCAAAGTTAGCTCCAAAGTTACTAATAGTTAGTAGAATGTCTAAATTGGACTATCGAAATAAAGTGTAACCTACTTATCAAACGTGAGAATGTCTCTGGGGGTGACATGTAGAAAACCTGATGATCATGTTCATGAACGAGACGTCAGAAGACATTATGGGAACCCTGTAGGGTGAAATCATTCTGATTGATGAATCCAAACGTAGTGTTTATATGAACGCTAAATAAAGTGATCGGTTGATGTGCGCATTTATGCGTCACAAGCTTCTAATCTTCTAAGACTGTTTTCTGTTGAACAGAGTTGCAACACAAGTCCCTCCCCTGATGAATAACAGTGAGCGGCGTCTCATTCCCTCTTTCAGGGAACCTAAGGCCCTGTTTACACTAGAGCGTTTTCGTTTTAACGCGCATAACTTCGGCTACGGTTACGCCTGGCGCCACTCTACTCCAGAGCTTTCAACCCTTTCAGTTTGAGAAATCTGGGGTTGTGTTTCACTGTAGACGGACCAAAACTGAGACTTTGAAACGAAGGCATGGCTGCCACATTCGCTCCCTGATTCTCAAGCCCCATCACATGACCATTGCGCTACTGGAATACGACAATACCAGACCAGCCTCGACGACCGTGTACACAATAACATGGAGACCGAACTGCTCCATTCCCTCCATCTTGAGAACCAGAAAGAAAACCCTTTCCGCATGTCCTCGTGAGGAACTCTCTATCACATGATCTTTGAGAATAGACTGATCCTCTCTTCTTAATATTCTCTGCATCCCGTAACAAAACATCTGAGAATATGACACCATTTTACAAGCTGAATCACATAACCTGCAGCATCCATGGATAAAACCTAGTTTAACACTACATTGGTCATTGTAAACCCCGAGTAAACCCAATCCTGGGTTCACATTGCTCATAATTTACCAGGGGTCAACAATTAATCCTGGGTATATTTATGAACTATATGCCATATTTGCAGTCAGTGTCATTGACAAGACAAATGCAGCACACAACCTGTCTAAAACCTCAAGTATAGCACAAACCTTCATTAATCACCATTACATGCTTTATTTCAATACTTTCCTCCCAGACATTTTGTGTCTGAAAGTGAGACTCCTACAAATGCATATGCAATATGGTCAGTCGCACAAATAACGGTCCAAGCCTAATTTTTCACTGCATGTCTTTAGTAAATCCTGGGTTTACGTTCGCGCGAGCTGTTGTCAAATCTGGCCCTTAATCAATACAGGCTTCAGACATTCCCATAGCGTCAGTGTCTAAGTTCCTGATTTCAAAAAGCATTAAAGTGAGGATCAGTAAGTGATGTTGTGGTGATTTCTTACTTGAGATAGAAGGAGAACACGGGCTCCTCCAGCAGGCCTTGCGCTATCATGCTGTCGAACACAGGAGAGCCGAGCTCCTCTGCCAGCTGAGGGAAACCCAGACCCAGAACCCCGTCAAAATGAGCCAGGACGAAAGAGAAACCCGGCTCGTATACAGCCTCGCCGAACACCTGGTTCTGGACCCTCACAGAGCCCACCTGAACCCAAACAAGATATCTTATAAAATAATGTTCTTGCCAAGTGAGGCCACTGAGGATAGGCTTTAATCCACATCATGAAAGCCAATCCACCTCAGAAATGGCCTTTTAGGGCTGAGTGTGAACGGATACCTTCAGTTGTTCTTTGGCCATCACTCCCAGGAGGTGACCGGAGCCGTAATGGATGCCGAAGACTCGTCCGTCGTGTGCGTACGTGCTCGATTCAAAGGCCTTGAACTTGTGGTGCATCGCTGTGTAAACAACAGCCAGGTCACTTCATCAGCATACGGCAGTTCACACATGAAGCCCGGGTGAATGTGTGTGTTAGTTACCGCACGCTTGGCTCACGCAGTAGGACGACGGGACCCAGAGGTCAGAGGATCCCGTGTCAAACACCACCGTGAAGTTCTGCTCCGGTTTACCCAGACTGATCTGACCGAAGAACTGCGCCTTCACAACACATGATTCAAAGCCAGTTTCAGTCTTAATCTTTGGCCTTTTTAAAAGATATTAATACTTTTATTCAACAAAGATGCAATAAATGGATCAAAAGTGACAGTAAAGACATTTATAATGATTTCTGTTTTAGATAGATTTTGAACTTTCTATTCAACAAAGAATCCTGAAAAAAAAGTTCAGTTTCAGCACTGATAATAATCATAAATGTTTCTTGAGCATCAAATCATCATATCAGAATGATTTCTGAAGGATCATGTGACACTGAAGACTGGAGTAATGATGCTGAAAATTCAGCTTTGATCACAGGAATAAATTACACTTTACTGTATATCCACATAGAAAACAGCTGATTTACATTGGAATAATATTTGACAATATTTGTAATCAAATATATCCAGTTGAACAGAGACTTCTGTTCAAAAAACATTCAAAAAAAATCTTACCGACCACAAACTTTTGAGTTTGGGATTTTGTTGTTGTTGCATTTATTCCATATCTCTATAAATATATAAATTTTAGTTGATAGTGTACTATTTAAAAGACTTAAATGCTGCCATTGTTATGCATTGTCTTGTAAATATATTTATATTCCATAAATAATAAATGATCTTTGAAGACGTGAATGTTTCAAAGATAATTTAACATCTTTGCTGTTTTTTACCAGTTAAGATGGGATGAAGACCATCTTAAGATGTCAACCCTCATGATTTAAAGTTAACAGCTGATAATTGTAGAAACATCAGCACTAAATTCCCGTTCTAAGAAGCATCTTTCCTGACATTATTAAACTAAAACGGTCAGCCCCATTACCATCAAACCCCGTTACCCCAGACAGCAACAGTGGCGGCCCAGATCCGGCCCACATCTGGTACACGGGTACTACATCTGGTACATAGGGCCGGATCTGGGCCGACACTATGTTGCTGTTTTTGCGGTGTTTGAAGGAATGAGGTTTGGCGAGTGTGACGGCAGATGAACACAGATCTCGGCTCACGTCCATGAAGTTGTAGAGTCTCTCCGTGGCTCTGCCGCCCGTGTGCAGGTAGTGTTGAGCGGGGGGGAAGCAGTGGGCGTAGCGCCGGGAGAAGGCGTCGGGCTGGTGCTCGCGCAGGAACTCCTCCAGCTGGCCGGCGGCGCGCAGGCGACCCCGCAGCGGGGGCACGCGACTCAACGGCACCCTGGGACGGGACAACACCTCGTCACCACCAAATCTCTCAGAAATGACTCTCGTATTGAGAATGACTGGGCATTCTGTGGCCTAATATTTGTACAGTCTCTGTGTTAAACTCTCAATTTCTTTGCTTTCAGAAGTGACTATAAAAGCCTTTTTAAATTTGGGAAAAAAAATGCTTTTGTAACACTTTACAATAAGCTTCATTAGCTAACATTAAAGTGTTAAGTCACATGAGCCATACATTTGTTACTGTATTTTTTTAATCTTCACATTTTGATTTCAGAAGTGAAATTTAAGTAAATTTGGTTTAAAAAAAAACTTTTCTTTCTGAAATCATGATTCATTTCTCCCAGTTCACATACTAGAAAACATATTTAGTTTTGTGTTTATTAGAGTTTTTCTACAAAACAGATGAAACCATTTCTTAATCTGCAGCTATATAGTTTTAATAAAGTTAAACCATAGTTAAAACCATGGCTAATTTTGTAGTTACAATGAGTTTTACTGCAATTATGTGGTAAAAACACGATTGTCTTTATAGTTAGACATAGATTTATAGTTCACAGCTGAAACACTCAGAATAGATCATTCATGGGCATTTATTGTAGTAGTAATGAGCAGGTAAGCCCGTTTTCATCTGAAAATAGAGTCAAAGCAATGAAGCGTGTTGTTCTTACCTTACCAGACTCTGAACAAAGCCCAGCAGCCCCAGCAGGATCAGACCGGTCCTCATGGTGGTCAAACGCTCACTCAGAGCCGCAGTGACTCCAGCTGATGTTTAAATGCAGATGTCAGGTCACCGCGGCCCTTTCACGTGTTGATTTAACACTCAGCAAACAGACCAGAGGTGAAGACACCAGAGCTTAGGACACACGCACAAGTACAACAGCTAACATTACTGTGCTTCTCTACATTTCTCTGAAATATAAACTTTATTCCCCGTTCCGGTTTCCCAAAACTAAACAGGAATCCAGCACTTGGTGTTTGCATAGTAGGACACGCTCAAAGATAAAGACCATCACAGTGTTTACAATATGAAAACTAGTAGAATGCAAGAAGCTGGAGATGTTCATCTCCTGAAAACCAGACGTTGGTCTATTGGATGTTGCTCTCGGCTTAAGCAGCTCGATGAGGAGCGCCACAGATCCAGAGGGATTCACATACAAATATTTACACGTTCAGAAATTTGCTATGGACATAAAAAGCTTCAGAAACCAAGACAAACACTGTAACTGAACTGAACATGTAGAGCAGCTTCTTCACAGCAGAGTCTGAATGTGTCTCATGTCACGGAGTTATTCCCCTGTTTGTCCCGGTGAAGCTGCTGTGAAACTCTGTCCTGTGTGAAGCTGCTGCAGAAGTAAAGCTGACTGGACTTGGCAAGAGACTCGAACACAACAGGCTTGGTTTGATCGTGACAGTTTTATTGAGTAAACAAAAGGGTCAAAAGCCGCGCTGACATTCAGACATGCTCAGAAGTGCATCGACACAAGTAACTACAAAACAAAGAGAATCCGCTTCCTGTCAATAAATACACGGGCCGATAGCGGTGTGTGTTCAGCAGGGGTGATGATCCGGCACACGCTTCCTGAAACACAACAACACACACACACATTAAACACACCTCAACAACCTCTCAGCTGAGTCTCCTGAACAGATGAAGCCGTTATCTACACTGTTACTGAACTCAACACACACTGACTTCAGATGAACTATCACACTTTTGTCTCTTTAAAGCTGCTCCTCATATTTGATTTAGTTTGCATCATTTATCTAGATTTCCACCTAAAGTCCCCTGAGGTTTGTGTTGCGCATCCAGGGGTTTATTCTTATACTTGAGAAAAAAATTCTGTCCTTGTCCTGTTAATCCCTGTGAGCTGCTTTGACACGGTGTGTTTAACTAAAGCTGTATAACTAAAGTGTCCTGTATAACTAAAGCTGAGAGCACTGACCTGGGAGCTGCTTTGACACGGTGTGTCCTGTATAACTAAAGCTGAGAGCACTGACCTGGGAGCTGCTTTGATGATGTTGTCCACGCGCAGGATCATCTCGGCCGCCTCGGCTGCGCTCAGCAACACCTGCCTCTTCACCTGGAAGCTCTCGGTGATGCCCAGATCCGCCATGTCTCCCACACAGCCCTGGGTCATGTCTGTCAGACGGCACGGGTCAAAGGTCAGAGCAGAGGCGCGGGCTAGCCTGACATCAGTGTGTGTGTGTGTGTGTGTGTGTTCTTACCCAGGCCGAAAGTGATCTTGTTGTCCTGGTGGGCGGCTCTCAGCTGGGACACCAGCTCTGCGCTGTCATATCCTGCGTTATCAGCGATGATGGTGGGCAGCTGCAACAACAAGCAGCCGTAAAGCTTGAGAACAGACACCGATACACATGCAGAAACTACCTAGATTAACTAATAAATGCCCCCAATACTCCAGATGCAGGGGCACAAAAAGCACTTACACATACATTTACATCACATGATATAGTTAAGCTTCACAGGCAAGCGGGCCGGTTTCCCCCGGTATCAGCAAACGGTTAGACGTTAATAGTGACTGACATTTTAGACAATAGTGTCAGTTTTACTCTTAGCCAATAAAAACAGCAAATCGGTCGAGTAAATGATTTAATGATCCAGTCAGTGGCTCTATCTGACATCACATACTTCCCGGTCATATAGTAGTGTGAATAGCAGCCATTCTGAATAACTTACTCTCCGAGTAGGGTACTTCGTTTGAATTTGCAATTTTGTACACAGACAGACTCTTGCTTAATTCCTGAATGAATCGGTTGAGTGAATTATTCAATGACTCACTAATTAAAGACTTTGAACAAATCGATAATTCAATGACTCACTAATGAATCATTTTAAACGAATCAGTTGAGAGAATAATTCAACGACTCACTAATTAAAGACTTTGACAACTTCTGGTGGTTTAAGTTTCACATAATTCCCTTTTTTCCAATGATGTATGCATTATGTGATTGTAATTGCACTGTAAATGCCTACAAATATGATGTATATATTTAATAAGTTAAGAAAAACTATAAAACTCATAAAAGGTAAAAATACACATGGAAACGAATTTAAGGGGAGAAATATATCCATTAGGAGAAGTAACTCCGCATCCCTGCACTGATCCTCTCTAAACCGCCAGATATCAGCTGACATGACGTGACGTACCATCATCAGGGCTTTAGCGAAGGACTCCATGGCCACGGCCTCTTTGCCTGGCTCCGGGTGGCCAGATCTGACACCATCTAGCCATCAGCATCTCAGAGCATCCTGAAACACAAGCACACCGGTGTGAGAGCGCGTCCCAGCAGACACTGGTCAGAGAGCCGCTGGCGTGGCGAACTGTACTGACCTCCGCCGAACACGGTGCGTGTCTCTTTGACGGTCTGCGACAGCACACACAGGGCGTCGTGGAGAGAGCGCTCGGCCTCGTCCAGGATCTGCTGCGTCGCCCCGCGCAGGACGATGGTGCACGCCTCTCCTGCACACGGGGAACACATCAATGACACAACACAACACTGGGGCAACAAACGAGAAGACTCGAGGGCTTCCTGTGGTTCTCCACCAGAACAGAAGCTTGATGCTTTAACATTTATAAATAGAGGAGTTTAGACTACTCAGAAAAACGGCAGTTAGATGTGTTTGCCCAGCACTTACCCATGTCCACTCCTGAGAAGTGAATGAGCATGTCCTCTCCGATCATCACTTCCTCGATCAGCTTACAGTGGCCGATCTTCACCAGCTCAGGATGGTCAAAGGTAGACGTGATCTCACCGCCTGCACAAACAAACCAGCTCAATGAGTGCTAGCTAAAAACAGTGCGCTACTCTGTTCTGAAATAAACACACTTTGTATTTAACTTCTGTGAGTCTTTTGCCAGTCTGATCGGGTAATGAGTCACACACAGTTGGTGATCAGGATCAGGGCAGTGCACTCTGGGATAGTTTTCACAGCGGTGTGTTTGTGTACCTGTGACGAGGGCCAAGCGCTCCACTCCTGCGAAATCAGCGTGTTCGATGGCCATCACTCCAGCGGCGGCAAACAGCTGCTCAGGGTAGTTATAGATCAGCTGCCTGAGGATCCACAACACACAAACACACACTCATCCACAATTCTGGGGTTTTACTTGGTCAAAACAATCATGCTAAAGAGACATTTGAGTGTGTTTAAAGTTATGTGACGTTCTCCCCGTAGCTGCTACGAGACACACTGCAGGAAGCAGGATCAATATTAGAATTTCAATATTAATAAAAAGCTGGATGACTTTGCTGCTAAATGGCATCATTCATTTTAAAACGTATATGGGAGGAAATGCTGTATAACTGTTAAAGCTCTATCTGATTATGCTACGTTAGCCAATTGACAACATCGTTTTGTCTAAACAGTTGCTAATAAAACAAAATAAAATAATAAATTAAAGCGTCTTTGGCGTTTCCATGTTTTCTACAAAGGTGAAACCAGACACTGGATATTTTATAATCAATAATCTGCATTTTTAACTGAAATGGTCGAGTGAATGATTCAATGAAACATTCAATAAGACAGCCTCTACGTCAGTGATCTCGATATCAATTTAAGGGGGCAAATTTGGGCCCTTAATGAAACCGCAGAAATCAGCCGATACTAGGGGTGTACCGAAAGTTCGGCCGCCGAAAATGGCATTATCGGTTTCGGGCCGAAATATAAAAACAGCCGAAAACGAAAACCCAAAATGAATGTCACCCGCCCTCCCATCCGTGCGCAAGCGCTTAGGTTTCACTCACGGTCGAGCTGTTATCACGCGTCTGCCTATCAAAGATTAAGCATGTCAGAGGGCTGTCACTTATTGCACAATCGATCGGACCAACCAACACAAGTTTCGAAAACGAAAATAGGGAATCGATTTTAACGGCCTTCTCTCGGAGCGCGTCCAGCTCGTCACGATACGCCCGCAACAACTGCAGGTTCTGACACACACACACACAGCCTATTTCTGCATAATACTGTATGTAGCCTTCAGTAATGTTTTTCATTGATGTTATGGTAGTCCACATTGCTGACCTGTGCACGTCTCAAGCGCCCTCTTTACGTTCGTCCTAATGCCCGTTTAGTTGTCCGTGGATTTGCCTATATTTGGCGTTCAAAACGGATCAACGCCAAATATAGGCAATTTACTAACGATTCAATGAACACTTATGTCTCAAAAATCCAACAGGATTTTTTCACAAAAGTGACAGCCCTATACGAGAGGACACCAAAGTTGCTGACACAACTTTTTGCACACTTTTATTTGATGGAACATAAAACTTAAGAATAATATTATTTGGTATTATTTATATTTATTGTTAAAAATATTTTGTTTTGTTATGTAACTATTAATAAAAGTTTGATTAATATATTGTGATTTTTCATTTCAGATCCACTAAATTCAAGCAATTTAAATATATATATATAGTATACGTTTTTAAAAGAAGCCATTTTCGGCTTCAGTTTCGGCAGAGGATTTTCATTTCGGTGCATCACTAGCCGATACATCAGTCGAGGGCTGAAAACACACTCTGAAAGTGGCGTCACAGCACCTGTTGATGAAGCAGTTGATGCCGTGCTTGAGAATGCGCTCCACCTTCTCCTTCATCTTCTCCTTCTCAGCCATCTCGATCTCGGCCACCTTGGCTGTGGAGTCCACACGCACCCTGGAGCCGAAGATCTGCGGGACACACACACACACACACACACGTTACTGGTGTTAACGGTGCCGCGTCAGTGCTGGCGCTCAGTGCCTGAACGAGGCCATACCTTGATCTTGTCCGTGTCCATGCCGGTGTTGGCGATGAGGATGTTGGCGTTCTCGATCCTCTTGGGCTGGTTCACTCCGATCCTCTTGTCCAGCAGGAAGCCTGTGAAGAACAAGAAGAGCGGTCACATGACCATTACACTACTCGTGTGCCACCTTCTGATTGGCTGAGCCACACACCGTTAACCAATCGCACAACTTTCACAGATCAATTAAACACCTGTTGTTACTAATACTTTACAAACACTCATTATTTGAGATAATGAATATAAAACTATAATGAGACCTAGTGATATGTTTTGCAATAGTATATTTTGTACACAAGCAATAAAGAAATATGACGTTTATTATGAGGGAAATTATATTTATAGAAAGATTAAAACACCCATTGTTTAATTAAGTTCATTTTAAAGACTATTCAAAAACATTACAATTCTGCCAAAATAAAACAAAAACTATTTTAAATGTTCAAATACAGACTGATTAACATTTTTATTGGGGAATATAAAGTGTATATAGGTGTAGTTTATATGGGTGAAAACTAGTAATTTATACTGGTGTTGAATCATCAGGATGAAGGCAAGTATTTATTGAAGGCATGAATTATTATTTCACAGAAAAATGAAAATTAGCCCATGATTTACTCACCCTCAAGCCATCCTAGGTGTATATGACATTCTTCTTTCAGACAAACACAATCTGAGTTATTAAAAAAATGTCCTGGCTAATCCAAGACTTATAATGGCAGTGAATGGGAGGCCAACATTTAAAACAATAAAAAAGTGCATCAATCCATCATTAAAGTAATTCCTAAAGCTCTGGATAAAGGCCTTCTGATGCGTTAGTGTATGAAAAACGTCCAAATTTAAAACTTTTATAGCTATAATAAGTAGCTTTCGTCTGAAAGAAGAAAGTCATGTACACCTAGGACGGCTTGAGGGCGAGTAAAGCCTGGGATAATTCTCATGTTTGGGTGAATTAAGCTTTTAGGATCAGCTGTCCGTCACACACCCTCGTCCAGGTAGGAGTCGGTGAGGCTGCCGCCCAGCTTCTTGATGACGTGGATGGCCTCCAGGTTCCCGGAGCCCTTGAGCCGCATCACGGCCTGCACCGCCAGCCGGGCGAAGTGGTCCTTGTGGTGCGTCAGCAGCTTGGAGGAGAGCGTGGTACGCGCGATGTTCAGCAGGTCCACCTGGAACTTCTGCTCGTCGTTCCTGAGGAGAAACACACACACGAGCTCACGTCCACCGCCTCTACTGTTCACACACACACGCGTCCACCGCCTCTACTGTTCACACACACACACACGCGTCCACCGCCTCTACTGTTCACACACACACACACGCCTCCACTACTTTGTAGGCTACGACTCGATACTCTTTTGCTACTGTGTTATAACTTTCTGCGGCCAGTGTTTCTGGAAATGAACGAGGGTAAAACCTTTTTAACACCTGACTAAATGAAATTTAAGATAAGATAATACATCATTTAAAATCTGGCCATTTTTTAAGACGTTTTAAGGCCTTAAATTAAAGTTCAGAATTGTAGACTTTTATACTTAAGACCCCGCAGGAACCCTGTATAGATGTTCCAAAAAGCACGAATCAAAACAAGATGCCAAATGTCTGGTTTCGGGATTAGAAGATAAAAGATCGTGAATAATACGGTTTTCAGGTTTATTTATAAAACTGTGGAATATTTTTTTACATAATTTCAAATTTGCAAGTAACGGAAGAAGTGAGACTGAGGGAGTGCAAACTTGCTTATAAGTTGTGAAGACGACGCAAATTGATCATCTATAAAGAGATCTCCTATACAGCATAACCCCTTTCTCCTCCGTCCTGAATAAGCTCCATCAATCTCTCTCACTATAGATAGGTATACCATCATGTTGAGGGAAATGTGTTCAAAAGTCTGAAAATCTGTGTGTAGCTTTAAGGAGCGTCACTACCAAACTTTTTAGGGTGTTATTCCATAACGTTTAGTTTGTAAGTGTGTACGACTGTTCAGAACTGAGCTAGGTAACCATGTGCTGGCTATCATCTTTCAGCTATAGGCTCAAAAGTGTCTAAAATTGTCACTACTGAAACAGTCATGATTGAACACGTCATCATTGTTGTGGAAGTGACAAAAGGGAACACAAAATCATTTATTTGGGGAAAATAAACTGATTATGCAAATCATTAGTATGAATGTTTCAGTATTGCGAGTTAAGATTCTGTAAAGTGATGTGATCTCTACCAAAGCATTACTGTCACTAGCCGTCACGACCGAAACATGCGTGATTTGTCTAAAAATAAAGTTATACTGAATTATCAACTAAGATGTTATTATAGCGTTTGGTTCAATGCATATTCAAACTAATGAATCCTTAACTTTGAAATCAGGGTGATTAACCTAATGCCTTTTACAAAGACAGATTGGATTCAAAATACTACAAATCTTATAAATTACACTTGAAATATTGTTAAAAATTCTAATTATTGATTTACCTGTGAAAACTTTTTTTAAATGAAAAAATATATATTTACATGGTAGACGTAAACAAAATAGATTAGGTCAATTAAATGATGTATTATTGGCTTCGGTAGTGACAAATTTGGGGAGAGGAAAAATATTCCAAAACTTTTCTGAAAATACAGTATGAGAATGAACTGCACAATTACTAGACATGTTTTCCTTGGATATTATACAATTTGCATACATCCAACATTTCTGGGAAAAGACTTTACCAACTCTGACTTTGAACCAATCCTGTAGAATGGCCCATATATACACCTTTTTTTTGCCGATCCGAAAAATGATCCGATCCGTGGCTATCACACACACTCTCGTCCAACGCCTCATGTTCTAACACACACACACACACATCATTACCCATGATCCACTGCTGCCTCCCTCAGGGCATCACGGGCCGCTTGCGTGGCCTTCCTCCAGCCGGAGATGATGATCTGAGGATGGATCTTCTTGGCGATCAGCAGCTCTGCTTCCTAAGGTACAAACACACACGATCAAACCTGCGCGGCATCCGGCGGGAAACACAGTGTGTGAGTGTGTGTGTGTGTGTGAGAGTCGTACCCGCAGCAGCTCAGCGGCCAGCACCGTCACAGAGGTCGTGCCGTCGCCCACCTCGTCATCCTGCACCTTCGACATGTCTGCGCAGGGTCATCAGCACAGGTTCATCACATCAGCAGACACATAACCACATCATGATGTATATATGAATAATATTTCACAGGAATTAATCTCTGGTGTTGCTCTGTCATTTTAGACACATTTTTTTTTGGAATTTTTAATCGTAACTTCATCAGAATGGTATGAAACATGCTGGCCTTGCACTTGCTATGTGGTCAACGGCAAAAAAAATGTGGACTTCGAAAAAGCTAAATGCTTGTTAAAAAGACAACAAGTCTTTGTCAAGTCTTTGAACAACAAGTGTGTTGTTCGTGATCAGCACAGAAAATTAATGGAAAATACAGAGCAATTTTTGTGCGGTACAATCTATAAATCAGCCCCAACGCAGAAAAAAGGGGGTGAAACTAACATCAAGAGCGCAAAACACACACACACACAACACACACACACTCTCTGATGCTCATATTAATTAGAACTTTAAAAAAAGAGACTTTTATCAAAAACCTTTTATCTTTGATAATCTCTAAATATAAATCCAAATGCCTTATAAAAGCAAGTACTTGTGTCTGAAAACACTGTTCTCCAAGTGACTCCCAAATGAACAATACCAGAAGGTTAATGTATTTTTATTACTATTATTATTATTATCATAGTGAATACACACACACACACACACACACACACACGGAGACTCACCCACGAGCACTTTGGCGGCGGGGTTGTCGACGCCGATGGCCTTGAGGATGGTGGCGCCGTCGTTGGTCACGGTCACCTGACTGTCCCTGCCGCCGCCCAGCAGGATCTTGTCCTGTGAGGTCAGAGGTCATTAATCAGCAATATTCACCGGTTATGATCATAACGGGGCGGCCGCCGGCACACGTACCATGCCCTTGGGTCCCAGAGTGCTTTTCACCAGATCCCCGATGGCAATGGCGCCGATGAAGGAGGACTGAAAGCACACAGAGAGAGCTCTCGTTAGCCATAATCACGGTTATTAATAATCACGGTTATTAATGATCACGTTCACTGCACGAGTCTCACCAGTCGAGCCGTCTCGGCCTTCTCCTCGTCCGCTCCTTGTCTGAAGATGTTCATGGGGGCCATCGATAGAGACGCCTGCACACACACACACACACACACACATTATGATCATGAAACGGCATCTGCATTATATGTGTACACTAATGATATTAATAATGATGTGTGTTTATCATGCAGCTCATCTCTGAACCATGATTCAGTCAATCAGTGTCTCTCAGAAACTCCTCATAACATGAATGCGCGGTCATTCTGGAAACCCTATCTATCATAGACAAGTGACTATAGTGTTGATTAAATATTATCATCATTATGGCATTTTCTCCATAAGTATATTAGAAAGCTTTGATTAATTGATTAATTCTAGTAACTGTGATTTTTAATATTATTATTCATTTCGTTATTTAGCTAATATTAGATATTGCATACTTAAATCTTGCCATTACCAACATTTAACAATTATCCGTATAAATATATAATATAACTGCACTCTCATGCTCGGGTCAGTGACGTCAGTGGCCACGCCCTCCGCAGAAAGCGCTAGAAACTCCCTGATGATGATCCACTATTTAATACCATCCATCACAACACAAACTATCGAAACACACACGAGTAAACTCAGCACACAACAAATAAAACAATGAGATGTGTTAATGAAGGCAAACACGTCCATTATAGCGTCATACCGCAGTCGGCGGAACTCATTGTTCGTGTTCACGCGCATGCCGCGCACAAACCCTCACTCTTTCAGCGTGAATAAAGTGCGAATGCCGCGGCAAAATCACATTACCGAGTCACTACCGTCACACGCGCTGCACTACACCACATCTCACTCATTATATCTCCGCTGAATTATGATTTAAACACAAAATCGCTCACCATGATGATAATAGGATGTGCAGAAGAGACGCGCACGAGACAGGAAGAACAGAGCAGGGAAATGCGCGACAGATCTACCGCTTCCTGTCTGCGCGCGAACACTTTTCAACTTAAAAGTCCCTATAGTGTGCTTACGCGTTTGAGCAGCTTTAATTAGCAATGCATATTTTTTTATATTTTTTTTTTATATTTAGCTACTTTAATAAGCTACAAAGATGATTTAATAAATGTACTTTCATGATGTTAAAGAAGTATTTTGTGTTAAACAAGTTGTTTTTGTCTATTGCAGTTTTCGGACATATTAGACTGTTAATCATTTAATTATAGGCATTCATTGTATAATCTACCTAAATGTTTTAAAATCTATATTAATGAGGAGTAAACTAATCAGTAAAATCTTTTAACGTCATCCCAGCAAACAACTTTTCGTTTTCATCCTAACGTTCTCTGTTGGTTTGGAGAACGTTCCCCTAACCTTTATATATA
>FLSR01004888.1:2020990-2046171 GCA_900092035.1 Leuciscus waleckii | reverse complement strand
AAAAAAAAAAAAAAAAAAAAAAAAAAAAAAAACTTTGACAATCCCTATATGACCGCTTTCGCTAGCTATGCTAGCGGCGGTCATAATTATGCAAGTCATCCTTCACCTCCTTTTTTTGTTACGATTATTAGTTCAGAATAGCAGCGTAAGCTTCCAGCCTTACAGATGTGACTATATTCACACAGTAGAGCATGTTCTCTCCTACATTATTTCTTAAATATAGTGATTCTTTGTAGAGTACTTTACATCTTCTTTGATTTGTGTATTTTGAATAAGAGAACAACAGAGGACAAAAGGATACTCACTTGAGGCACAGGGTCCCTGCCTCAGTGCACTTGTGTCAGAGAAACGTTGAGGTTCTTCACTGTAGCTTTAGGGCAGGGCAGAGAGTCTTTCTGAAGAAGCTCTGAGATATCTGGATTGGTACACAACATTTGGTACACAACACATCATTCCTGCCCAATCATCATTCTAATAACGCCAGGTTGCTCTTAATACTGCAGTTGAACTTGATCTCTGTTACTAAACAAATCCTACCTTGCATGGAGAAGAGAAGTATGAGGTCACCACCCTTGATAAACTCTCTTCTAGTGAGATCATCTTTTGTTAGGACCACAAAAGAGGCTGATCCACCCAGAAATACAGACTTATCGCCAAAGTACAATGGAAATCCAATGTTTTGAGGTCTGTCCCAGTAATAGCTGCCACCTGTTAGAACACAACATGGCTTATAAAATAACCCTAAAAGTTAAAGATAAAAACTTTGATTCTCATCTAAGTTAAATGTTGCACATAAATACATGAAAAATTACAGAGAGATAATCAGATTGCATTAAAGATCTAACCTTCATTAGTCAAATCAGGGTCAGTGGTGATGCTTTGCTCAAAGGACATGCGCTTCTGTATGTGTGGATTCTGGTCAAGGATCTGGACGGTTATTTGTCTCCATGGACAAGGCCACTGCAACTGCTCATCATATGCACCAGGTACCAAATAAACAGATATTGAAAGTTGATTCCTATTATCATTTAACCGAGCCCCAAAGCGATAACCATCATTGAAGTAATACAGTGGACTGTCGAAAAATCTAACCCCACTGTCCAGCTGCTTCTGAAAGTCCCTTATCTGCCATGTGAGCGGACACTCGGTCTCTGAAACATTGATATCATCCAGTGAGAATCCTCCACTGGAGTTTCCAGCTCCTTTACGGCCTTCAAACACAACTTGGAAAGATGTATTTGCGTTCAGTGGCACGTGATGCAGCTTCCAGTAATATGTTGCTCACATATTATGGTAGCCCTGTTTGTGCTAAATAGAGTGTAATTATACCTTTGCCCTTAATATGTTTATAAGCAACTGAAAAACGCACAAATGTCAGGGCATGTCAGAACATCTCAAGGACCCCAAAAACCCCTCAGACCCCAGAGGGTTAAAGGCCACAAAGGAAAACTGTCAAATACTCACTGCATTTATAGAGTTTGTTGAGCTCAAGCACATCATATTCACTCATTTCCATTAGTTGTCCGATCACATCTTGAAACTCGGGATTCTTGGTAATGATTGTGGATCCATTACCGTTGCTGAAGGCATTTTTATCAAAATGCATCACAGAGTGATAATCATATGGAGTGCCTTCGGTGCCGGACACGTTCTCACTGGATTTATTGAAATAACTCTCATACCCTGAACATAAAGACTATTGCAATTATTAAAGTGATTAAGCATGTAAAGCATAATTAATTATTTTTTTTATATAAAACGACATGGCAACCTCTGATGATGTTTTCATATCTGATTGTCACATAATCATCTCTGTCATATCTTGTCTGCTCATGGTAGAATCCCAGTGCATGGAGAAACTCATGCTCAACAATGGCTTTTATTCCACAGCCATTCCCAATGGAAAGAGTCTGGCCTCCAGGAGATGTGCGTCCGATATATGACCAACACCTGCAAAATAAGTCATTCACACAACACACAGTCGGATAAAGCTACCAGTCTAATTATGTTGTCAAATTATAAGTGTCCAAACTTTTGACAGGTAAATAATAAACTCAGATATTTGACTCTACAGATTCAGGATAGCATAGGCTACATCAGAAATGTCTGTAATATATTCCTAACCCTTCACGACTCTCCACAGAGATGTAAAACTCTTCTGCTGCTCTGGGCTTAAAGTCAATACATGATTTCAGTCTGAACTGCTCAAAGGCTCTCAAAATGACTCCTCTGTAGTTCATACCTATAAACACAAACAAAACTGAGTGTAAAACAATATAAAATTTACATTAAATGTTAAAAAGTTGATTGAAGCGTAAGTGAGGAATCTGAAATCTTACTGAGATTTATACTCAGCTCATAGGGGACGGGAATATCCCACCAGGACTGATTCCCTGGACTGGCGCTAGCTTGCCTAGGCTTTAAAGCAGATCATTTCAAGTATCCGGATATCATTTATAGACTTTCCTTCATTTATATATATACAGACTTACCTTCATGATGTCTCCTTCTGTGAGATTTAAACCTAACACCACAAGAGTGGTTACAGTAAATATGCTTGAATAAAGCATGAGTAAAAGTAATAACTTATAAACAAACAGAGATAAAAGTGATCTTACTGCTTATATAAATGTATTTGGGTTCTTGAAATGCTATTATAGTTTTACCTTTGTTTATATCCGGAATGCTCTTCCATTTCTCAAAAATGTCTTGGAGAAAATTATATTGAAGTCAACAAAAGACACAGAGAGGCAGGACAAAATTTAACTTAGTGAAACATTATGAAAGTAAGACGATAGATGAGCAATCAATCATCAGGCAGTAATGAGCAGTTAAAACAGGATATTTCATCCTGAAAACATATTATAATAACTTTACAACAGATGAATGTGACTGTACTGTACTTACAAGGTATGTTCTGAGAACATGAGATATAAAAACAAGACAAAGAAAATAATTAACATAATTTTAAGCCTTAAAAATCAACAGCTGTTTATTGCTTTAAAAATTATGATCTGGACAATGACTGTCCACTATCTAACTTACATCTGATGCTTGACCAAGAGCCAAAGCCAAGCTCAGCAGAAGAAAAGCACATACATGCATTGTCACTGGAAATCATAATGAACACATTTGATTGATAAAGTTTCATCTTGTCACTTATTAACCTGCAAGCTATTTAAGTTAAATGTAACAATACATATATTTAATATTAATCAATGATTAGAAGACCATTAACTCTGGAAACTAAAAGAGGGATACATACCAGTTTGCAGTCACTAATGAGGCTTTATGAGGTCAAATGTGAAGCGAGAGTCTTTTCACGAGTTCACACTTACATATAATTTGAATGGGTAAGTTTAATGCGTATATGGCGTGCTGTCCGGAGGGAGGGCTCCGAGCTCGGAGTTCAGCCCGAACCCAGAGTACTCCCCCCGTATGTAAGTGTTTAGTACTAGAAGTGTGGAGAAGGGGTGGTGGAGGGATGCTGCAAAAACTGTCAATGGAATGAGGTGAGACTGCTGAGTATTTATACCTCTCACCATTGATTGCTGAGTGCTTTCCACTTGTGTTAATTATCTGAACGTGCTCCTCCCGAACCTTGTTAATAAAACATCATTTCACGAGTTCACACTTACATATAATTTGAATGGGTAAGTTTAATGCGTATATGGCGTGCTGTCCGGAGGGAGGGCTCCGAGCTCGGAGTTCAGCCCGAACCCAGAGTACTCCCCCCGTATGTAAGTGTTTAGTACTAGAAGTGTGGAGAAGGGGTGGTGGAGGGATGCTGCAAAAACTGTCAATGGAATGAGGTGAGACTGCTGAGTATTTATACCTCTCACCATTGATTGCTGAGTGCTTTCCACTTGTGTTAATTATCTGAACGTGCTCCTCCCGAACCTTGTTAATAAAACATCATTTCACGAGTTCACACTTACATATAATTTGAATGGGTAAGTTTAATGCGTATATGGCGTGCTGTCCGGAGGGAGGGCTCCGAGCTCGGAGTTCAGCCCGAACCCAGAGTACTCCCCCCGTATGTAAGTGTTTAGTACTAGAAGTGTGGAGAAGGGGTGGTGGAGGGATGCTGCAAAAACTGTCAATGGAATGAGGTGAGACTGCTGAGTATTTATACCTCTCACCATTGATTGCTGAGTGCTTTCCACTTGTGTTAATTATCTGAACGTGCTCCTCCCGAACCTTGTTAATAAAACATCATTTCACGAGTTCACACTTACATATAATTTGAATGGGTAAGTTTAATGCGTATATGGCGTGCTGTCCGGAGGGAGGGCTCCGAGCTCGGAGTTCAGCCCGAACCCAGAGTACTCCCCCCGTATGTAAGTGTTTAGTACTAGAAGTGTGGAGAAGGGGTGGTGGAGGGATGCTGCAAAAACTGTCAATGGAATGAGGTGAGCTTCACAGTATTAAATTAAAATAATACAACAAAGTTTGTTTCAAGAGGAATTTATTGATTGATAAAATGTAATTAAATATCCCCAAAATATCCCCAAAATATGTGAAGTATTATGTGAAGTTTATTTAGTTAAGTACAAAAGAGACGGTTTATGGTAAAAGACGAAGCTTGCATAAATGTAGGCATCTTGTATTTATTTAACTGTGTTTCAATTAAGGATTACTAATCTCTTGGCATGAAATACATTGCTTTTATAGCCTACAGAGAAAAAAATTTTTTTTTTAGCCCAAATTTTTTTTTTTTTTTTTTTTTTACGAGATTTTGCAGATAGATTGCAGGACAGTGTTAACGATAGGTTCTTAATGATTCTGTGATCAAACTGCACGTAACGTGCGACCTACTGTATGACAGTAAATCATTTGTACAGAAACAATTTAAAACGTGCATTCCCCTGATCAAATTTGTATACGATGGCATGACTGGCTCGTGACTCAAACAACTGAAGCAATGTCAACTCAACCAAGACAGACACGAGAAGGGCCGAGCTGAGCACTCACTGAGTTGACCCGGCAAACGTTGAGTATGGACTGGCCGGAACTCAATCTGCGGCGCGGCACGGCGCGGCTTACTTTAGGGCCAGCTGTGGCGGCCTGGCGAAGGAGGAAGACCCTTCCCTCGCGTGAAGAGGGCGGCATTGCCTTACTAACCATTTCTCTAATGGCGGGAATTGTTGTATGGACCGGTGTAGAGAAATGCGCGGAAGGAGATCGCGGATGTTTCGCCCGCGGTTATGATCCCGTTTGTTAAGCCTGACGCCCGCGATATTGGTCAGAGGATTGCGGCAGAGGTTCTTCAATGAGAGATTATTCATCGGACGGGAAATGCTCGATTCGGACCTGTTAGGACGATACTGTCTGGCTACATGCTGCAAAAACTGTCAATGGAATGAGGTGAGACTGCTGAGTATTTATACCTCTCACCATTGATTGCTGAGTGCTTTCCACTTGTGTTAATTATCTGAACGTGCTCCTCCCGAACCTTGTTAATAAAACATCATTTAAAGAGCAATGCCTAAAACCCACCCTGAAACTGACTGGAAAAACCAGCTAGATTGCAAAGTTAACATAACAGAAGTGTCTGTTTGTTTGCTCATTTTGGACTTTACTTAAAGATTTCAGACTCCATCATTGATGTTTAATATTTTGACATTTGGCTGTTGTAAAATCACTAAACCACAGCTTCACAGGGCTTGTTTTTTTGTTAGTTTGTTTACGCATTTGGCAGATGCTTTAACCAACGTGATTTACATTGCTTTATGCTTATAATCAGGGTTGGGAATGTTACTTTTAAAATGTAAAATGTCTGAATCCACTTTTGCTAACAACACGAACACTTTTGCCCAGCACAGCGTCGCAATATGAAGTAATAAGGAAACAACCGAGAGAAATATATGTCTACTCCGTCAGATTTAACGTTTGAACTGTGTGTATATCTCGTTCACGGTAGAGAAAGCTGCTTACATGTACAAAAGTAACCTGAAGACTAAAGGTGCAGTCTGTAAGTGGTTTCTCCAATGTTAACAAACATTCCAGCCTGGAAACACACATTTCAAAGTAAAATTATTGGCTGTAGAAGTGTTTTTCAGAGAAACGAGTATGTGAGCTTAGCATGTTTCCTCAATACATGCAAACATATTATGGTATTTTTATGCTTTAGTAGAGTGAAGAAGTTACAAACAGCACCTTTAAATGTAAACACAGCTTTTGAGTCTTTATCAGCTTTTCCATATGTGGCAACGTGATGGTTACTCTCAGGGTTTGTCAATAATTTTTTTTAATTTACACCAGGGAGAGAATTACAGATACCGGCAACCCACCCCCAGAGGGCAGACTTGAAAAGCTACACCTCTAAAGATACCCGACTACGCCACCCCGGAGGCCAGTCTACCGGGGAATCACCTTTTCTAAGAATCACTGAAAAACACAGCAAACAAATGGTCATCTAAACCATTGGAGGCTTCGGAGAGAGTGTGTACTCCACACAGTGCTGAATCTGCGGCAAGCCAAGTTAGCGTTCAGCTGATATTCACAGTGTCTAGCGCTGAAACAAACACACTGGTAGTAGCATAAAGCTAGTCCAGCACAGCAGCACGCTAATATAGTTCACAGACGCTACACAGCCGATCTGGATCTGGCCGTAACGAGACAGTCTGCAGCCCAATGTTGAACGCGGAACAGAAATGTGAGCGTCAGCATACGAGAATACAGCCGCCAAAGCCCCGACGAGAAACCCACTGCCACGTCTCAGTCTCTCCCTCTATGTCTTTAACTGAAAGACAAGGACAAGAGACTCAGAATGACAAATCCAGCCCATAAGTAGTACAACAAGGTTAGGTTTTGCCTAAGGTGTCTGGAACCACATATGTACTCGTCACGGCCCTGAAGCGCGAATCAGCCTTTCAAATTTCAACCGACCGCTGGCCCGTCTCATTCTTCATTGAGCAAGGATACGGAGAATTGTGTTTAGTTTACCTCAGCGAAATAAGATACGTAATTATTAAACACAACCTACAACTTCCTTGTCTAATGTGATATTTATTTGTTCTGTCTAACTGAAGGGACAGAATAACGTTAGCTGATAATTCATGGAGTTTGCGATCTTGTGTAAATTACAGTACTAGTGTATGCTAACGTTAGCTATATATCTTTTAGTATTCATCCATTAATCCTTACCGTTAGGAAAAGTGTTGAACATCTTCTGGTCAGGTATGACAAATATTTTAACCTTTTGCCAAAGTTATAAGCTATAATGAAGCCAAAATAAGTTGTAGGTTGAATAATTACGTATCTTATTTAGCTGGGGTAAATTAAACACAATTCTCTCGTATCCTTGCTCGATGAAGAATGAGACGGGCCAACGGGTGGCCGTGACGAGTACATATGTTGTCCAGTGGTTGTCCAGACACCCTAGGCACAACCTTAAGCAATGGCCCTGAACGGTGGTTCAATGTCAACACTGTGACAACGCTGCAACAACCTTCACCACACAACGTAGTTATAGCAACCTTTTGGCCATGTTGATAAAATGCTGTTTGAAGGTTGGGTACGTTGTGCCAACGTTCTGTGTTTGCTGGGTTATTTCTTTCATATTGTACATGTACAAAGGTTGTTGAAGCCCTTTAGTTGGGCACTTGACAATTGACTTCAGTTGAATTAATTCTTCTTCAGCAATTGTTGAAAGTGCATGCTATCACTAAAGTCTAGAATATTTCAAGCTCCTGTCTGCAATGATGTACCTTACTATGTGCACTTTTGGAGTCAGTGACTGACAGCTGGATTTTGACACATGAGTTCTCACGTGAGCAAGTCATTAAAACCAGCAACTTTCAGTTGACATTAACTGTCCCATTGAAATAGCTCTTCTCATAACCCATTATTGAACAAACATTATTGCTTATGATTATGTTTTTATTAGCCATTTTTCTTGGTTTTCATATCTCTAAATGTTTTTGTTTTGCAATGTACACAAGCTCTTCTAACTGATTTTAACTGATTGGTGTACAGATCTTCAGAAACAGGAGTAATTCCTTTGATGCTTCGAAACATTTTACCAATTTACCAGTGACATTGATTAATAATGTAATCATAACTTAACCAATTAAAAATTTCAGCTCTACTTTTATCTGAGGGAGCAAAAAGGAATCACAAAGTTATAATCATATAATTTATACATTAACAAAGCATATGTAACCTTATATTGTTTTTCCTTTAAATCATTAATCTGTTAAATAGCCTATGGAAATATGCAAGCAAAAACATTGATTGTCCCCAAAACACTGCTTGCATACAGCATCGAATCCATGCTGGTTAATGCTGGATTTTATCAGCAGGGTATAGACAGTGATGTTAAAAGAAACACATGATAATATCAAACTCAGTAAACACCACACTAATTTAAAAGGGAGGAAAATGCTTAACATGTAATTAAACGAGTTGCGTTCATATTCTGGGCCCATCTGATTTCTGTACATAGAATGCATTATTATTAGTATGGTGTTTACGGAGTTTGATAATATCATGTATTTATTTTAATATCACTGTCTATATATTAAGCCACATTTAGAACGTCCCCAAGGAGGACGTGTACAAAAGAAGTCCCATTTCATTGGCTTGGTCAAAACGACTCCTTTGCGTTTCCTGCAGTTCCAGGATGTCAAATGTTGAATTTGCTGTCGAATCTGAACCACTGAATTTGTAGAAGCGAATTTGTAAAGCGAAATATAATGGACTGAAAATTGCCTGTTGAGTATTAAAGGTTGTATTTTTAAACAGAATGAACATTTTGGAAGTGAAATCTGAGAGGTGAATATGGATTATTGAATTTTTAATAATGAAAATGTGTGTGAAATGTTTTGAATTGCAATTGTCACACTACTGCAAGGATGAGGACACAGAGAATGACGTTAACAGGATTTATTTTAGACACTGTATGCAACTCCTGAATACAGGAAAGACTTTGAGATCCACACAGGGAAGCACAGGGAGAATACTTGACTTGATACAGCCTCGTAGATACTTGGAATAGATACTGACTCTGAGATACTGGAATAAATGACCACGGGAGACCTGACTAGAGATCCGAGAATTCACTGGAGAACACGGAGAGGCGGTCTGGAGAATCCTGGAGAACCGCCACACACAGATGCTGCTTGGAATACACACACACAGAGAGGTTAGTGTAGAACTTGAATATACTTGCGGAGAGTATACAGAGTATCCTGGAACCAGACAGAAACGTTAGGAACTGGGGAGTCACTGGCATCGAAAGACGAGACCGGACAATGAGCTGTAGACTGACTGGGGTTTATATGCAGAGCTGGCGTGGTGAGTGAAGTGATGAGGTGCAGATGCTGTGAATCAGAACTCCGGTGATTGTGATCGGGACCAGGTGTGCTGAGTTGATGCTGGCTGGGGTGTGTCGTTGAGTGAATCCGTGACAACAATATTCATAACTTAAATATTCAAACATTTTAAATTTCAAACCAAAAAAATACAATGCATTAAAATGCAAGCATGGTTAATGCAATATATATATTTTTTAGTTAGTGCAATTCAACAAGCTTTTTTGTTTCAAAAACATTTGGCCCCTCCTTGAACTGCCACCTTAACGTGGTGGAGGGGTTTGAGTACCCGAATGACCCTAGGAGCTATGTTGTCTGGGGCTATATGCCCCTGGTAGGGTCTCCCAAGGCAAACAGGTCCTAGGCGACGGGTCAGACTGAGAGTGGTTCAAAAAACCCTTTATGAGAAATAATAAATCAAGGACCGTGACGTTGCCCAGTATGGCTTGTGGGACTCCTGAGGCAGCTGACGGGTACCGACAGGCCAAGCGGACTGCAGCCGGGTGGTTGTGGAGGCAAAAACTCGGGCCTGGGAGGAGTTCGGTGAGGCCATGGAGAAGGACTATCGGCTGGCCTCGAAGAGATTCTGGCAAACCATCCGGCGCCTCAGGACAGGGAAGCAGTGCCCTACCAATGCTGTCTACAGTGGAGGTGGTCAGCTGTTGACCTCAACTGGGATGTCGTTGGACAGTGGAAGGAATACTTCAAGGATATCCTCAATCCCCCGTCACGTCTTCCATTGAGGAAGCAGAGGCTGAGGGCTCAGAGGTGGACTCGTCCATCACCCGGGCTGAAGTCACCAAGGTAGTCAAGAAACTCCTCGGTGGCAAGGCACCGGGGGTGGATGAGATCCGCCCTGAGTACCTCAACTCTCTGGATGTTGTGGGGCTGTCTTGGATGACACGCCTCTGCAGCATCGCGTGGCGGTCGGGGACAGTGCCTCTGGGATGGCAGACCGGGGTGGTGGTCCCTCTTTTTAAGAAGGGGGACCGGAGGGTGTGTTCCAACTACAGGGGGATCACACTTCTCAGCCTCCCTGGGAAAGTCTATGCCAGGGTACTGGAGAGGAGAATACAGCCGATAGTAGAACCTCGGATTCAGGAGAAACAGTGCGGTTTTCGTCCAGGCCGTGGAACACTGGACCAGCTCTATACCCTCTACAGGGTGCTGGAGGGTTCATGGGAGTTTGCCCAACCAATCCACATTATCCGGCTCCGGATAAGCGGAAGAAGATGGTATGGTATGGTATGGTATGGTATGGTAAACATTTGGCATTGCTTTACTTCCATATTGCCTGTTACAGTTTACATTTATGTTTAAATTAAATATATGGGATTCAAATTCAAAGTAATCACTTTGGTAATCTAAAATACTTTTTGGATGTAACTGTAATTAGATTACCATCCATTTAAAATATAACTGTAATGAAATTCAGTTACTCATATTTTTCAGTTATTTTACAGTTACTCCCCAACCCTGCTTATAATATTTTTCTGCCTCATACTGTGATCAGATCGCACTCGCTGGTGTCTGAAAGTGAGTTTTGAGCTGAGAACATGGTTTGAAACTTCAAAGTTCTGTCATGAAACTCTAGATGGCACAGCATTTGAAATTCAACATCTAAGATGAGTGAACATTCTTTTACTCCTTATGACTGTGCATTATGGTGTGGACTGCCTTTTAATCTTTAAATGACAAGAGTACACGATTACAGCGAATACATGATTGTGTTTATGCAGCAGCAGCAGCAGTTTATGTTAAGTTTCATAAAAAAAGCTGAGAAAATCATTTTTTTGTCAAAGACTACATCCAGATAAGATTCAGAACGATGATCAAAACATAGATGGAGCGCATCGAGTCCATCAACACCCCCAAAGCTTCAGGGTCCTATAGCTCGTCCTGGGTCGACATTTCATTCAGTAACATTGTGATTGTTTTGATTGATACTGTTAAATGTTGATGTTCACATTATTTTACATACGCATATGATTACAAATGATATCGCGCTTGTTTCTGCATCATCTTCAGCTTTGTTTTGATCTGGATATTCTGTACTCTTCAGAAGATGTGTCATAGCGCCCCCTAGCATATAACATTGAAAACACGGAAAGCAGGAATATTCCATCAATGGCGGGGAATTTTCTAAAAGCGATATAAAAAAAGAATGAAATGCTGAACGAGTGCGGGTAGATTTCAGATGCACGCAGTGTCAGAAGGCGCGTTTTCATTACAGATTTGCGCAAAACTTTTGCGATTTTTTTTTCTAAATGTCGACAAAAAACTATTGCGAAATGACGGCGTTTCCATTAACCAATTGGTTAATGGAAACGCCGTCATTTCGCAATAGTTTTTTAGTCCAACAAACCATGGGAGCAGGGAGATATGAGATTACGCTGTCATTGATAAGAATGATAAGAAGATAAGAATAAAGCTGCGTTCACACTACAAGCGACTTTGTCAAGCAGGGTTGAGCCTGGTTAGTACCTGGATGACCTCCTGAGAAAACCAGGTTGCTGCTGGAAGAGGTGTTAGTGCTCACCCTGTGGTCTGTGTGGGTCCTAACACCTCAGTGTAGTGATGGGGACACTATACTGTCAAAAGAGCACCGTCCTTCGGATGAGACGTTAAACCGAGGTCCTGACTCTCTGTGGTCATTAAAAATCCCAGGATGTCCTTCGAAAAAGAGTAGGGGTCCTAGCACGTCCCAAAGACTTTCAATGAATTTAAGGTCTGGACTCAGAGGTGTCAATTCATGTGTGAAAATGATTCTTCATGCTCTCTCCAAACCATTCTTTCACAATTTGAGCCTGATGAATCTTCAGATTTTCATCCTTGAAAATGACTGTTCAAAGCTAAATCAGTCACACTACAAGCGACTTTGTTGCTGCATGTTGCCAGTGGCTTGCGATGAGGTTGCTAGTGGGCGTTCCCATTACTGGTTGCCTAGTAATGTTTGTGAGTGACATTCACGGATGTTACTCCATGTTGTAGACAACAAATCCGTTTTTTTGCACTACAAACAAACGTTTTGTAAGGAAAAGTCTAAATATAAATGAAATCAGTACATAAAATGCATAATATTAAAGATGAATGAGAAACAGCGAGTGCTATTTGCCATCGCGGCTATTTAACTGCAGCAAACGGGCAAATGCCCGTCTATCTGGGTTCACGAAACCATTCAGTCTCGGAGTCAGCATGACGAGTACCACTGTATGTAGACCTATCATAAATTATAGGACCGTTTCTGACTGCTAAAATGAGCTTCTCATTCAACTTGCCTCGGTCGGACTCGGCACTGAAGAGTGACGGATCACGTGCGCTCCACTGACTTCACTCCTATTGGTTGTCGCTCCCGAAAGTCGCTCTTCATTTGCATAAAGTTGAACAGATCTCAACTTTGTCGTATCGCCAGACACGCCCCATCCGGTCGCCGTCGGTCACTGTCGCGCGTGTTGCCTGAAATCGCCCGCTCCCCATTGAAATGAATGGTATCGTGTCGCTTTGTCGCTTGTAGTGTGAACATGGCTTAAGAAGTCTGCGGTCGTGTTGAGCCTTTTGACAAGAGACGAGGCTTTAAGAGCTAATCAAAGCTAATTATTGTGGTTAAACTTCCTAAACTCTATTTTAAACGTTTAAGAGCTATGAGTGACGCAATCCCAAATAAAACGATAAACTGCCTAGGCTGTCTAATAGGCGGAAATTAATCTGCACGCAAACAAAGTCGCCAGTCGCATTGAACCTTCTGACAGGAGTAAAGGCTTCAATAGTTAACCAAAAATGATGAGCTAACTAGGCTGTCTATTAGGCCTAATCTGCACGTAGGGTCGCCAACTTCAGAAAAGGAAAATGCGGGACAATCGTGGTTCTTTTAGGAAAAGGAGGGACACTCAAAATATTTGTACTGTATCACACAGTGTACGTCATTTCAGTGTCTGCAGTTAAGTGTGTGTTTAAAAGGTTATCAGACATAAACACATTTGTATTGCTTAACCTATTTATGTATTTAATTCTAAAAATAATTTTAATGTCATACATTAAAAAGTCACATTACAAACAAACCATAGTTCAAAATAACAGCATTTATCTAAAATAGAAAGCTTTTTTAACATTATACACTAGGCTTACAGTTCAAAAGTTTGGGGTTAGTAAGATTAGTTTTTTTGAAAAAAATTTAAGAAAGTAATTGCCTACTTTTATTCAGCAAGGATGCATTACATGAATCAAAAGTGACAGTAAAGACATTTATAATGTTACAAAAGCTTTCTATTTCAAATAAATCTCTTATGAACTTTAATTCATCAAAGAATCCTGGGGAATTATTTTTTTTTAAACATTAATAATAATCAGAAATGTTTTTTGAGCATATTATTCCCTCAGGTAGATTACATGTTTTCTTGCGTGGCTGGATGTTGGACTCATGAACAATAATCACGTTGTTTGCATTCGCCAAAATTGATTTGCCAAAATCAAACCGTGGACCGTGAAAGGAAATTACCGTTAGCGCAAGACGAGTCCGGCTTGAAGCGGAAGCGACCAGACGGCAGAGGATGTTCGCAAATCAAACAATGATTTGTCTCAAAACAGTGATTAAAAAAAGCTGTGATTGGATGATGACAGGTGTCGGTGATCTTCTCAAGTGTCGTGGTCAGCACTGCTGCTGTTGCTGTTGTATCAGTCAGTGGTTATCAGCGTAGTCCAAAAACAGGACACGGGAGGTCACGCACGGGACAAATAAATTAGGCCCAAAATACGGGACGTCCCGCCTAATTCGGGACACTTATGAAATGCATAGTCATGTTTTATAAATGATTAGTTGATGATCATTAACTAATCAATTGTAAATGACTTATAACTGAATCTACAAAATATACATAAAATAATGAACATATCACTTATTAATCATTTATGAAACGCATAGTCATGTTTTGTAAATGATTAGTTAATCACTTGTAAATGACTTGTAACGGAATTTACAAAACATACATAAAATGTTAATATATCACTTGCTTATCATTTATGAATGTTTTGTAAATGATTAGTTCATCATTAACTAACCACTTATACATGACTTACAACTGAACGTTATTATAAAGTGTTACCCAGCCCTGTTTTCTTCCCATAAATTAAAACCTTGCTTGGGGTATTTTACATGCACAGTGCCAAGAGAGGCATAGTCTAGAAGTAGGCCTAACAGCTGAACTTCCAGTCAGTAAAATAATAATAAAAACACTTATTTAAAGGTGGTATATGTATAATAGGACTAGTAATATGTAGATATTTAAAATAGTAAATATGATGGCAATGTAATAACACACAGAGCCTCACAGATTCATGCACACAGACAAGGGCTCACCCTACTCACAAACACAAATACACTCAGTAATGGACTTAATAAAGCCAGCCGTAACTATGATTTTAGATAAGGCTTGCTTTACTAAGACTTGAGCGTATTTTTTGTAAAGCACCTTGAATTGCACTCTGCTGAAATGTGCTATATAAATAAAGTTACCTTACCTTACCTTACCTTACCTAACCTTACCTAACCTTACTGCTGTACGGCCAAGGCGGATGTACGGTACAGCAGAATTTGCTATTTAGAGTTGATTTGACTCTTCTTAAGACAATCTTCAAAAGAAAAGTTTTTAGACATATTCCTGCTGTACCGTACATCCGCCTTGGCCGTACAGCAGGTTTGATTGAAAACCTGCACAGGTTCAGAGAAACACTGCATCAGCCATCAGTTTGTGATTGAGTTTAGATTCACTGAGTTTAATGTCCTCCAGTAGCCGAGAGCAGTTTAAAAGCTCGAGGCAAATCACGATCAACGAGATACGCTTTGCTGATGACATTTACAATGACATTGCATATTCATTTTTTCCCCTGCAATGTGTACAAAGAAGTTTCCATGCTTACCCTTGTGTTACTATTCTACATGACAAAACGGTCAGGACAGACAAATAAGGAGAAAGCTAATAATAAAGAAGCAGACAGAACAAGTAAACATGTAAATCTGTAAATCTTACGTAGATATATCAGTTTCCCTCTTTAAACTTTTTCAACTGCCATTTCAAAAGATTTTTTAAGTTTTCACTTCTCTTTATATCAATATATACATAAAACACTGAAATGCTGCACATATGATGGATAGAGCATTGATACGAGAGCAAATGTGTCCTTAGTCAATGGCAGGTGCTAAAGAACACAGACAAAGGCTTCTAAACTTTGAATAAAAGTTATAGTGTCTGCTTAACTATTGCAACTTCTAAAAGTACAATCATGTTTTCCTTTATCAAATGTTTTGCTGTACATTCAGGTAATTATTTAAAGTTGGGCAGAATTTGACATGCTATTATAGCACTCAGTCAAGTCCATAACACACTCTTTTACAGTATGTCATGGATCTGCGGTCAGGGCATGAAACATTAAATAAAAACTTGTAAAAAACATATTTTCTGATTTAGATCAGTGGTGTTGAGAAATGAAGCGACAGCTTTTAACCTCCTCCCAGCACAAGCATGAGAAAATTAATGTGTAACATTCAAAGCATGCTGCGGTTATTAAGCAACAGGTGAAATAACACACTTTCTTGCCTTTCCCCTGGTGTCTTTCCAGCACAAGCATGACAAAATGAATGTGTAACATTCAAAGCATGCTGCGGTTATTAAGCAACATGTGACATAAGGTGTTATTTGTGTACTTTGACAGTAGTCTGACTCCAAGCAAATTTACAAATTGTGTTTATTTTAAATATATATCTTCCAATTTTAGCCATTCTCACTGCTTTACTCATGGTGCATCACAGAAATGTAGTTAGGATGTCTCCCGGTTTGATACTAAGGATCCAAATTCCCTACAACTCAGCTCTTTAGATCAGGATCATACATTACAGTACAGATACAGTATCTCCTTCTTGAAGATGTACACAGATTAATAATGGAAGAGTGTTTTGAAGACTATGATTAAAAGTATTTTATTATATTTTATTGAATAAAAAAAAATAGGTTGCTTTCCTATTGTGTGTTTTTTTTTATTTTATTTTTTTTATTTGGCTTAACTTTATTTATATCTAGGCTATCATTGTGTGTCTCATTCATGTGTCGTTTTAGATTACAGAGAAAATGTCAGCTGCTGGAACAACAAAAGACATCAATAAATAACTAAAAACTCTTGCATGCTAAAATCACAATCGCATCACAAAAGTGAACCCATATTGGAGTGGGTTACATCTGCAGAACACACTCATAGGATCTCCTTTCTGGGACCCTAGCACATTGGATGACCAAGGACCGACCTAATCCTAACCTCTCAACAATTTAAAATTGGAATACAGAAAGTAGTATTTGTGTGGAAGAACTGCAGAATTGTAGTATTGCCATATTGAGACACAATGGTTGAGGGCGGAATGAACCTATGGTCGTCGCTTATTTGAGTGCAAAAGCTGAATTACATACACTGAAGTTCAGTATTCAGATCATCAGTATTTTAAAAATGCAATTGTGATGCCAAACCCAAGTTATATTTACTGAATTTACAAAACAATGAAAGCAGAAAGCTGGCATGGAGGTGTATATAATGTAAACTTGGTTCCCTTTTAGTCGGTCACTTTGGACGTTACGTCGATGTCACCGACGTATTGGGATCGCGTCAGAGAGGCCCCAATCATCTTCGAGTGTAAACACAACGAGCCAATGCACACTGGAGTGTGAGTTGAACACGCATTTGGCCGCCTCAAGGGCCGTTGGAGATGCATTATGAAAAGAAATGACTGTCAAACCCAAAATGTGAAGTATGTTGTGTCTGCTTGTGTAGTGTTGCACAACTTCTGTGAAATGCAGAACGTTGCTTACCAGGAATCCCTGGAAGATGTGTTGGATCAGCCAGAGTCAGGACCAGAGCAGCAGATATTTTCTGCTCTCTCCCCAGCAGAGCACATCCGGGAGGCCTTAGTAGCCCATATTAATACAAATCAGTAAAGTGCAAAGAAGCTTTGGAAGCTCATACACAAACTATGCAGTCAAGACGCACGTGAAATTGAAATCAAACATTTATTTATAGTGCAGAGCATCCTTCATTTCTGAACTTGGCAATTCACATAAGTTTTAAGTTTTGTTCAACTTTTTTTTTCAGTGTTTTGATATAAAATAAGTTATTTTTACAAAATATAACAGAAATGTGCAAATATTGCTTTCCTAAAAGAAAAAGACACATTCGGAATTTGTCCAGCCGAAGTTTTTTTTAACACACCTTTTTCCCTACATAAAATGTGCTAAATTTTGCTTTCTGTAGGGAAGCACTGAAACCATACAAAATCAAAGTAAAGTGAAATAAATAAAATGGTGAACTGCCAGACCTTCTAAACACACTAATATAAAAGGCCTAAGAACAAATAATGCTTTCCTGCAAGATGTTAAGGCACAAAAAGCTAGTTGGGTGGGTCATTGTAATAGTGCACTTGATATGCTGCTGGGGCAGGGGGTCCAGGGGTTGTGGATGGAAAGTCCATGCTCTCAGCTGATGGGCGTTGATGAGGTAGTGTATAAGGGTAGTAATGTGGGGCTGAAAAAGGTGAATGCTGGGACTGGGGCCTAAAGCACTGAAACATCTGGAGCATTAGCGCCCTGTTCTCTTCTGCTCTCTTTTCATCAGCTTCCATCTTCTTTATTTCAAAATCAAGACGTTTCCTTTCCAGCTCCATTCGATTTCTCTCCATTTCTTTCTCCCATTCAAACCGCTCCCTATCGTAGTCATGGGTGTTCTCATTTGGCAGGAGACGGTCCAGACCCTTGTCAATTGCCTCCATTATCTGTTTTTCGCCCCTTTCTTCTGCGATGTGCTGCAAAGACAAAATATTTATTTCAGCAAATTCCAATGTTGAAACCTATAAATACTGGGAACATTCAATGCTAAAGTGATTAATTTAAATTCCTTTGGTAAGAACTATGTAAAGGTCAATTAATGGTTTGTGAATATACCTTTGGGACATTTCTTTTGGTTACATCTGTGTGCCTGGCAATGTCAGTGCCCCAGGCAATGTGCCAAAGTTCAGTTGAGTGATGCACCTGTTAAGAAATGGATGTATTTGAGCTTTCATAATTCTTTTTATTCTTATTCTCAATTAAAGTGATGCTGTGATGTGTGGTCTGTATATTATGCTATAATGGTCGTAGGCTACTATAAGCAGGGTGAGGGAGACGGTCCTGGGATTTTGTAAGTGCAGGTTTATTGCCGTTCACCACAACATAAACCAGACAAGTCTCGTTTCACATCCTATAATTCTATTCATACATGAAAGTGCACACACAACAAAGCATCACTGTAGATGAGAAAACAATAAAAGTTATTATGGGAGCTAAAATACAATTTCCTGCTCTTAGCAGGTGCATCACTAACTGAACCTAGTGTGTGGTAGTGTGCCAAAGGTACACTGACAAAATATTGATACTTTTAAGTATCATAGTACAGCTAACCATATCATCCATTCGCTCTTAAGTAACTACCTACATTTGTGTAGCTTAATGAAAACTATTACCAACATGAGAGCCCACCTTGTGGCTTGGGTTCAGCAGCAGGAGGAGGTGGGGGTGGTGGTGCTTTGGAGGCTGAGCCATGACTGGATGCCTCATCCTCTGCATCATTTTCCCTTGAGGTGTTGTGATCATTAGGGCTCTCAGATGAACCTGCTGAAAACAAAAGAAAATCAAGCAGGTTCACTCAGTAATAATTTACTATGCTTCTACTTATTTCTTTATTTAACTATAGAGAAGATACAATGTCTACATTTAAATAAACACAATATAACGTGACGGTATTATGTACTGTACAGGCCAGTGTAGGTTGCTTACCACAGTCAGATTCCTCATCTGAACTCCCCCCGTTATCCATTCTTATGTTATCCATTCTTATGTCTCCTGGGTTGTTCATAGGTCGGCAACCTGTATATAAAAACTATAGAAAACGAATGTAAAACTAATGTGCTTTGCTGTGGATCAACAATTGGAAAGTGGTTGTCTAAATTGTGTGGCATTACTAAAGTTAGCATAAAGTTAATGTTACTATACGTTGTTGCTAAACTGGCTTTTACTGTAGCACGTTTGCATTACGTTAACCTTGCAGTAAGTTACGTTAGCTGTTGAAAAGGAGAAACGTTTTATAGCAGCTACACTGGCTATTACTGTACTATGTGTTAGCTAACGTTAGAAGGGAAATGTGCATTAATCTTACCGAGAACAGCGTCCAGTTCATCAAAATAAGGACATTTAACGGGGTTTGTTCCGGTCTTCTTGTTGTTTTTGAGGCTATCACGGTACTTTCTTCTCAGGTAGTCCAACCTTTCTGTACATTTGGTCCATCTCCAAAGTCCTGTATAGACGGGCACTGGAGGACGAGGTCTTTGTAAATATTTTCCCAAAGGTGTGGTTGTGCACCATTTGTTAGAATTGCCTTTGATAACGTGGTTCACCCCAAACATCGATTAAAAAGAGTGTCTCCTCACGCGTCCAATGTCGACTTTTCTTCTTAGCAATAGCAGCCATGTTGAGAAACAAGCGGAAACAAGGAAGTAGATGTACGCAAAGTCTTGACGTCATATCCGGGTTCCGGCTTCCGGGAGATAAGTCAGTAAATTCGAGTAAAATCAAAGGCTTTGCTTATCCCGTTCGAATGCGCCAGATGAAAATCAGACGTGGGTGGGTAATTTATCATTCACACCAGGTCCCTAGATAATACTAATCCCGTGCGAATAGGGCTTATGTTTAAAAGTATTTTATATTATTGAATTTGAATAAAAAATTAGGTTGCTTTCCTATAATATGAGTGTTTAATTTTTTTTTACTTCTGAGGCTTAACTTTATATCTAGGATATCATTGTGTGTCTCATTCATGTGTCATTTTAGATTGCAGAGAAAATGTCGGCTGCTGGAACAACAAAAGACATCAATAAATAACTAAAAACTCTTGCATGCTAAAATCACAATCACGTCACAAAAGTGAACCCATGTTGGAATGGGCTCTATCTGCAGAACACACTCATAGGATCTCCTTTCTGGGACCCTAGCACATTGGATGACCAAGGACCGGCCTAATCCTAACCTCTCAACAATTTAAAATTGGAATACAGAAAGTAGTATTTGTGTGGAAGAACTGCAGAATTGTAGTATTGCCATATTGAGACATAATGGTTGAGGGCGGAATGAACCTATGGTCGTCGCTTATTTGAGTGCAAAAGATGAATTGCATACACTGGAGTGTATCAGATCATCAGTATTTTAAAAATGCAATTGTGGCATGCCAAACCCAAGTTATATTTACTGAATTTACAAAACAATGAAAGCACAAAGCTGGCATGGAGGTGTGTATAATTAAAATTTGACCAGTTACTAATGTAAACTTGGTTCCCTTTTAGTCGGTCACTTTGGACGTTACGTCGATGTCACGACGTATTGGGATCGCGTCAGAGAGCCCCAATCATCTTCGAGTGTAAACAGAACGAGCCAATGCACATTGGCGTGCGAGATTTGCATCTCACGCTCCGCAGCGCAGGTATAAATATCAAGCGGATACAAACACCAGTTGTCTTTTGCAGAATTTGGCTGTGTCGCCATCGTCGTCTCCCTAACAGATCACTAGATGAGCAGATTGCTTGTGGGAGTGATGAATCACGACGACCCATGATGATTCCCTCAGCTTCCACTAGCGCTGTTTGCAAGACTGGTTTGTTACTGTTCGATTGCCCAAGACTACCTGGAGAGCATTTTTAACTGACCGTATCTCTCACTCCCAGGTCTCTCTGAAGTGTGGGATATTCGGAGGGTTAAATAAGATTATTTTCATCCAGCTAATAGAATGTGAAGTTGATATTTTAGTCACTGGCTTGATTTTGTTACGTACCCTGCAATTATTAAAGGGGTATTGGGAATAACATTAATTTCGGAGTTTGACTCCGTACCAGTGTAAATGCAGGCAATGAAGACCACAGCTCTAAAGGCAATCAAGACGTGTTTATTTACAAAAATATAGTGGGAAGAACCCATAAACCAACTTACAATAATATTACAAGAAAGAAAAGAACAAAAAGGTACCCAAGCAGGGGAAAAGAAGAAGGGAATTGGGCGGCAATCAAATAAATGAAATAATCAAAACATAACCCTCTAACTCATAAATCAGTACTAAACTGACTAAAAAAGAAAAAGAAAAGAAAAATCTTCAGTATCCGAAGATACCCTAATATAAACTATACTCACTAAATCCAAACAAAAATACAATAAGTGATGCACGCCCCTAACCTAGTGTTTCTAACACAATAATTCTCTAACGGATGGTGCTCAATGTATGTCACGTGATATGCTTACCTTTCCTCTCCTTCCCTCCCCATTGTTATCACAACCGTTAAAAAAATGGTGGTAAAGAGTTGTTTAGGTAGCACACAAGAACACCACAGGATCTTAACTACAATACCAGAATTGACAGCGTCTCTAAATCACAATCTCTCTCAGAACAACAACAGACAAAAACAAAGGCATCTTCTCTCTCCGTGTCAGCGTCTCTCTTTTATTATTTCCTGGTGTCCGCCAATTGGAGGAAAGCGGGGCAACGTCATCGGCTCCAACGATGATTGGCAGGAAGCAGCACCAATGTGAAAGTGAAAGTAAAAAAAAACAGAAAGGGGGGGAAACAGACAAACAACACAAAATGGCACTAGCCGTAACAATGTACTGATGCATAAATAGTATTGAACGATTTTGAAAGAAAGATTATCGGTCTGAACTTGATTACACACCAGAAATCACTGATCAGGCATTAGAATAAATATGGTTACCTACATGTTTGTGGCGTTCCTGGAAGATCCATATCGTAAAAGTCTGTTTGCAAAGCATGCGTCGAAATTGCGACTGAATTATTAAATAATTCCAAAGTGAAATGCACCGAATACAAACAAATAAAGCACTGCTGAGACATTCACATTGTTCAAATCAAATCAAAGTTTATTTATAGAGCACACAATTTACTGATGCATAAATAGTATTGAACGATTTTGAAAGAAAGATGATCTGTCTGAACTTGATTACACACCAGAAATCACAGATCAGGCATTAGAATAAACATTACGTTACCTACATGTTTGTGGCGTTCCTGGAAGATCCATATCGTAAAAGTCTGTTTGCAAAGCATGCGTCGAAATTGCGACTGAATTACTAAATAATTCCAAAGTGAAATACATTTATATTTTCAAACAAATACAAACAAATAAAAGCACTGCTGAGACATTCACATTGTTGAAAAAAAATAATTATTAGGATTGTTAACATTGGGATGGTTTGGAAGGTAATGGTATCGATCTTTTCTCGTTCTCATGTCACTAATGCGCCAGTTGGCGTTGATATTCTTCTGCAAAGGCGGTCTTTCGCTGCCATCTGACGTCATAAATTTCCACTTTTAAGATCCTGTCGTTTTACAGACTTGGTTTCAATTAAAGCAGTTTTTTGGAATAACAAGGAAGTTTTGAGTTTTGAAACTTACAGGGTATTTTTATAGTAGAACGAACTCTTAACTGTCAAAAGATCAAGGAAAATTTGAATTCTCAGTTCATGACCACTTTAACCTCTAATTTCATGTCATTTAACAACATGAATATCATTAGAATTAATATTATTTTTAACTCTGTTATGTCATTGTAAATGTCATCAGCAAAGCATGTCTTGTTGATCATGATTTGCTTCAAACTTTTAAACTGCAGTAAACTCACAAACTCAATCACAATCACAAACTGATGGCTGCTGCAGTGTTTCTCTGAACTTGTGCAAGGTTTCATGCTTTTGGATTTTTGGACTTTCACTGTAAATAAACTGCACTGAGGTTTTCAACTTCGTCAGCTTCTATTTCAGCACCGTTACAAAATGCTGGCCTTTGTGGAAGTGTTTTTAATTTGTGTCTGGGTAATGTTAGTATTCGCTGCTTTCATTTAATGCTTTAAGTGTGTTGTAACAGAATCAGAGTTCTTCTGCCATCTGCTGAGTTTTCATGCTGTTGTTTATCTCATCCCTTCATTGATTATGTTGTACAAGATGTTGTCAGAGAGTCAATGGAAGGATGAACTGGGAAGAAAACAGTGTATGCTGACTGTTCTGACAGTGAAAGTCAAGATTACTGTAGTTATAAAAGTTCGACAAGATGTCAGCAAAGCACAGAAACACATTTGACAGTCACTTTAATATAATAGTGAGTTGTGTCACAGTTGTGACTTGTGCCATTAAACTACTTTTCTCAAATGATCATTATATTGTTATCAGCATGTTATTCTGTTATTCATCACTTTTTTTTATACATAATATGAGCCATTTTGTTCACATGCAGAAAAGTGTCAGCTCCACCACATGCCACTAGATGCCGCCACAATCTCATCTGCAGGAAAGCGCAGTCAAACCAGTGTACACAGGTCCTTCTCATGATAAACTGGGACAGTTGAGCTGGCAAATGCTTTCATTGGTAACATTTTAGATTAAGAACATTTTCTAGTTCTCCCTAAATAAACTCATAATTACTGCTTATTAATAGTTAGCAGCTGATATCCTAGTAATATGCATGCTAATAAACAACTAATCCAATGTGAATTTTGTAAAGACCACCCGTCGGCCCAATGATGCGTGCCGTTTTCGAGACGCCGAGAGCACGTCCTTGACAAACTTCGACTTGACAGAGCTCTGACATGTACTTTATTAGACAGGTGAGCAAATGTACGTAAAACTAATCAATGTTATATAGTTCAACATGATGAAATGTTAGAATATGATCAGTATGTTATTCTTATGTTGATCTAGCTCACTGCTAGTCTCATATAGCCAACAAACTAACACACAGAATAACATTATAACTTTCAACACACTCAAATGCAGTTTAATGCGATAGTATAGACCAAGCGCTGCGTTACCTCACAAGTTTCATTCGTCTAATAAACTGACCTGTGTGAGTATTATTCAGCACTTGCGGGTAGTTCGGTAGAATGAAATGTCCTCATTCCTTTATATCCGCGTGACTCGCGTGTGGCGCTGATATCTGTCTCTCATTAGCAATCGCCTCCTACTTTATCCCACAGTCATGTTAAAAACATCAATGTTTTCACTCATCCATAAACATTATTAGATCCATCGGCTTGACAACAAGTTCCATAATTCCGCAGGAAATTTTGCGTCATCAACTTACACCTTTGTTATTGTAAGAGGCGAAAAAAATACATATTGTATCTTTAATCTACTAGTAATAATGATTTCAGAATAATGCAGAATAATTCAAATATAACAATTTATTTGTCAGGTAAAAATGTATCATGCCAATTACACAAGTAAATGATTAAAAGCCAATTAAGAAATAATAAATACACGACATCAATTACTCAAAGATGACTTCAAGAGTAAGAAATGTATATCTGACAGAGACACACAGTGGTGTGTGAGTGTGTTCGAGTGCAAGACTTGAGATGACACTGACTGTAACGAGGAGTTAGTGACGTGAGGATCCATATCGTCGCGTCGGGCGGAATCCTCTTATCTCCAAAACCATTATTTTTCAGGAAATTAAAAAAACTGCATATTTTTTGAGTGATTAAACATTGTATCGTTAAAGTTGGTATTATTCCTTATATTGCTATCATATACTGTTGTATACCAACATTAACACAACATTTCACCAAAATCATGTTTAATCGGAGATACGAGATTTATGACTTGGGAGCAGGGAGATACGAGGTTACGCTGTCATTGATTAGAATGGTACGGACACAGACGGCAGTGTTCATCAAAGTCTGAGGTCGCGTTGAGCCTTTTGACAAGAGATAAGGCTTTAAGAGCTATTCAAATCTAATGATTGTGGTTA